>BMAO01023470.1:0-45271 GCA_019973975.1 Trichonephila clavata
ATATTATGACAGAATATGTAGGATTAAAATCGAAAATGTATGCCTACAAAACAAACCATAAGATTGAAAAGCGGTTAAAAGGAATTAAAAAACAAACTATAAAAAATAAAATAACATTTGAGGACTACAAAGCCTGTCTTTTTAATCAAAATTAAAATATGTTGACATGAACTTATTAGATCCAAATTTCATTCAATACACTCCATAAAGCAAAACAAACTTGCTCTGTCCTATAAAGATGACAAAAGGTTTATTAATGATGATGGCATTACTACGCTTGCCCATGGACATTGGTCATTGATGAATTTAGACCTATTCGATGAGCAGTAAGACATAAAATCCAATGATGACACAATAATGTGATTTTTGTAATGTAAATAAAAGATTGTAATGTGAAATGGAATGCTGCTTTTGTAAATAAACAACTTACTTTGTATCTTTTTGTGTAATCCTTATACTGAAATCAATTTTATAATTTGTTGTTCTCCTGTAATGTATATATATATATATATACAATTGTAATGTAAAACGCAATACAAGATGTTGATTTCTGAATAAACAATTTACTTTGTATCTTTGCTGTGTATGTGTAATCATTATACCGAATTAAAATTTACAATTTGTTATTAAAACAATGCATAATAAATATTTTTTTTTTTATTTCTATTCAATTAAAAAATATTTTAACTAAATGGTTATTGCAATGAATAGTTATACAATTTATACTCTTTGGAAAAGGCAAAGAGTTTGCTTTAAGCACATAAACATAAATTTTTCCTTTCTTTTATACAAAATATATTTAAAATATCACTTATGCTTAACATACTAAGATATTTTGTTTGAAAGATGTATACTGATATTTATCTTTTAAAAATGAAACTATTTCAACATAAATTAAACTAGAAAGCAGTATGAATAAATTAACAATATAACCATATTTATAAAAAAAAAATTATTTCTTTTTGCTTCAGATTTATAAAAATAAAACTTTTTTTTAAAGCCAACAATGTATCCATCCGCTCTAAGCATTGAGATAATTTCTGACGTAGAATTCAGTCGCCGTCTTGTAGAATCAAGATCAGACAAGCTAAGACAAGTTCAATCGTAAACCGTTCACACGCTGATTACGAGTATTCTACGTCACATTTTTAACTGTGTATGTGTAATCATTATACCGCATTAAAATTTACAAATTATTAAAATAATATAAGTGAAATATTTTTTTTTTTATTTCATTTTAATTAAGAAAATGTCGCCATCTGCTTCGCCTGCAAAATTAAATTCATGAGATTATAAACCTAAGTTTTCTTCAGGTCTGCATGCCTTCATAGGACAATGGTTAGCGTAACTGAAAAACTATTGTCCTATGGAGACATTTTGTTCTGGGGCTGTGAGTTTGAATCTGGATTTATTATTATTTTTTTATTTGAGCGTTATTTTTTCAATCATTTTAAAATCTAATAATTAGTGTATAGTTTAACCAATAGGTGGCGCCATGAGCACTTTAAACATTTCAATAAACTTTTTTTACACATTTAAAAAAACAACTCAACTTAGCAGCAGGAGGGAAACAACTCAACAGCAGGTGAAAACAACTCAACTCCCCCATCAACTCAAAAACCAAAACCATAGCAGGAGGGAAACAACTCAACTCCCCTATCAACTCGAAAACCAAAACCATAGCAGGAGGGAAACAACTCAACTCTGCGCCTGCGCCACTCAACAGCAGGTGAAAACAACTCAACTCCCCATCAACTCGAAAACCAAAACCATAGCAGGAGGGAAACAACTCAACTCCACGAAGCATCCACAGGAGGAAAACAACTCAACTCCCCCTATCAACTCGAAAACCAAAACCATAGCAGGAGGGAAACAACTCAACTCTGCACCTGTGCCTGTGCCTGCGCCTGCGCCTTTACCGCAGAACCGCTTTTCTTACCTACTCCTCTCAGACCAGTTTGGAGAAAAATACGGTGACACTTTCTGCCTTTATCATTTTGTATGACAATACTCGGCCGCATGCAGCGCCCGATGTGATTGATTTGTTCGATCGATGGGGCTGGTAAGTGCTTTACCGTCCACCGTACTCGGCAGATCTAACCTCTCGTGACTTTGACTTAATTCCTAAGATGAAGGAAGCACTTCATGGCATTCACTTCAAAATGTTCCAAAGATTCTTGGGTCAGTAGACGGGTTCACTCGAACTATCAAGAGAATAGGCACTGCCATATGTGTTCTGCGACTTCCACATCTTTGGAATTTGGGGAAGCCGGAAGGTGGGAAGAATCTTTGCGGGTTATACACAATGCTGGCGACTATATTGAAGGACTTTAAACCATGGTGACATGAATCACTTTTGTATTCCATGTAAATATATAGTTGTCACTATTAAAGTTCCAACTCTAGTATATATATTCTTTTAGTTAAATACATACCACTTATTGCTGTTTAAGGTTGTGATAAGATTGTAGTATAAATATCAAATAGAATTTCTGAAAAGAGGAAAAATATGTTTAATGTTTAAAATCCAAATGTGGTTCTTTACATAATGATAGCCAATTCTTGGACTTTTTCTTAGGTATTGAAACTAAATCTGTGTTTCTTATTACCAATCAACTCAAATTACTGAAATAAGTGAATTGAAGTAGTTCAAAGAATGGTGGAATCCAACTTTTATAGTAAGTATTTTAAAAACATTTTAAGAGATATACGTGAGTTTGTGATAGAATAATAACAATGGTTCCATAAAGTTATAATGACTCCTCGGAAGACCTAATTAAAAGTTCTTAACCCTTTAAGAGTGTGTCTGAATCTCTTGGATTATAAATAGAAATATAAAATTATATATACGTACTTAAAAATATTTGTTTATTAAAATTTTAATTTGGACGAGAATAAATTAATAAAGCGTTTCTAGTCAAAGCCTCGATACAGCAAAAGTTTTAAGGAATTTTTGTAATGAAAATATAACACATACACGCACACATATACAAACACACATACACACACACCCATACACACACAACTCAAATGCACATACAAACGCATACACACATACACAGACACACACACGCACACGGATGCACTCACACATGCACATACGCATGCACACGCATGCATGCACACGCACACATGCACACACAGAGACATACACGCACACACACATGCACGCACAAACACATGCACACACACATACAAAAGCATACACATACACTCACATACATATGCATATACACGCACACACAACAGCACGATGCACAAACATGCACACGCTCATACAAAAGCATACATATACATTCACTCTCATGTACATATACACGCACACACATGCATACAGACAGACGTACGTACTTCCACGCACACACGCATACACATACACTCATACGCACGCACATGCACATATACAGGAATTTTTGAAATAAAAATACAACACATTCACAAACACGCACGTACATGGACGCACACACATAAACGTACGGACAAACACATGCACGCATGCACAGACACACGCATATACATTCAGATACACTCACACGCACACATGTACACACACGCCCACACATGTACACACACACGCCCACATATGTACATATACACATACAGACATACGCACATGCACACACAAAAGTATTCACGCACACACATGCACACACATGCACATGCACAAACACCCACGCACACACATACACATACACGCACGCACGCACACACCTACACACACCTGTATATAATTGTAATATATTCTATTATTGGTAAAATGAGTGATAACGGCAGCCGAGTACTCATGGTTGCGAATTTGTGGCCTCGGTTTTCTTGCCTTGCTTTCCAAACCAAGTGCAACTGAAGACCCGCCGTGTAGAGTAACTGATGCATGTTAAATATTCTGAGACTCACATCAAAGCATCCCGTTGCGTGGTGTGATAGATTGAAAAGGGGGCGTCATGTTTGTCACTTGACCGCGACTTAAAATTTCTCGGTCCATCGCTGTACAACTTGGTGTAAATTAAAATGAAAAAAAAAAAGTGTACGAATAAACGATTTTCAAATTATTCGTTTGTTTTAGATTCAGGTAGATGCTCTATATTTATCAAAATAAATATTTAATGCAATCTGAATTCATATGGAATAAAAGAAAATAAATAGAATTTCTCACATAATATTAGATTAAGTGAATTTCTATGCAAATATATTCTAAAAAGCAAAAATATAAATATTTTTGTGAGCAATTCAATTGCTATTTGTATCGCCAGGGTATAATTTTAAATCACTATTTCTTAAATGCATTGTACCAATTCATCTTGAAACACTTTCAGGTTAAATTAATAACATTCTTTTGTGGTATTGGTTGTTTTTCATGTAACACTCTAAGCATGCCAGAAATTATTTATTGCTTCTCAAAACATTTTTCATAAAAAGCTTTCAAATACTTTATTTAATGAAAATAATGTAAACACGCGAAATTAATAAGAGTCGAATGCTTTTTTTTTCGAAATAAAATTTTGCACCACCTGTCTGACTTTCAGAAATAAATAATTTGCGTTAATCTTACTCTATGGAAATTACTTTGATTTTCTTAAGTTATTCTATTGCTATATATTAAATTTTATTGCTTTTAAAATTATTTAATTTTAAAATTTTTTTTTTTAATTTTTTTTAATTGAATTATACTTTTAATTCTCATATTAAGACAATTAAGTAGTATCTATTGAATAGAACAATATTAATGCAAATTCAAATTATTCAATTAATACTATTTTTCCACATATTGCCCTTAATAAATTTACCTTTCAAGGATAAGCAAACTAGTTTTCACATTCATAAGATAAAATTTATTCATAATTGGACTCTATACAAAGGAATAATTAAGAGTAAATAACGTAAATTCATCCTTCAATATCCAAACACAAATTTCAATCCAAAATTGAATTAAGTTATAATTGAATTTTCTAGATTCATTTCCAATGTGATATCTCCCACTCTAAATCTTAATCTCATTCATACACTTCACCAAATTGACTCCTGTTTATTCCAGTGGGTTCTAAATAAACAATATACATAGGAACCCGCGTTTCCACAAGCTACAAATCGTCCACTACACAGACTTTTAACATTTGCCTATTTCTCTGACAGCTCTATTTACCTAGTTTATGAAGTTCCACAATTGGCCTTGCTCGAATTGTCTCGTAGAAATGCATTCCGAAAACCCTATTGCGATTGGATTCTAAATTACGTCTATTGGGAATTCCATATCGTGTGGTATCCACCACAACATCGCGTTAAGTGAAGTATAAATTAAACGACGAAGCGATTCTCTGGGTAATCTGAAGTAAATGTCTGTTTGCGTACGCAGAGGGATGTTGTTCCGATTTCCGAAGGCCCCTTGCATGCCTGAATGGTTATGAAGCCACTGAAACGCGAAATGTTCCAAAAGAGAGTTGTTTATGCAGCTTACATTACCTTAATATTTCCGGCGAAGCATGTATCCGCAGAGGGCGGGAAGAAATGTTCTTTGCAATATGTGTATTGTGAGTTTGAATTTTAGCATATTTAATTAAAGTGATATGCTACTACTGCTTGTTTCGAGAGTTTCGTAGTTGAAGGGTTGTAAACTGTTGTGGAAGATTGATTCGGTTCGTTTTGGTAGAACACTCAATAAGAAAACGCTGGAGATATGATTGAATTTTGAAGACGTATTTTAATGGTGTTGAATTGAACATTTAATTTATATATTTGTTAAATGAAGTTAATTCACATTTGCTATTTTTGAGATTTAGTTGGATAAATTTGATTACAATGTGTAAAAAGTTAAATTTATCAAAGCATTTTATCAATGTATCATTTTAAATTACCATTTTCGTAATCCTCGAAACATATTAAAAACTTAACATCAGAAATATTCTAAGTAATATATGAGTGGCATACTATATAATAAAAAAAAAAAAAAAAAAAAAAAAAAAAAAAAAAAAAAAAAAAAAAAAAAAAAAAAAAAAAAAAAAAAAAAAAAAAAAGTAATAATTCAAGAAATGTGATAATATCATATACTAAGTAAACTTATATATATATATATATTTCTTTTTTAACTGTAATAAATTTCTTTTTAAAAACTATGAAACACGACACTCACAGAAGAATCTTCAGATATATGCTAATGATTAAGTATACCATTTAATTAAATGTATTATTATATTTTTTATGACTGATAAATCATTCAAGAACTTCTAAAATAATTTATTCTCAAATAAATCTCGGGGGAAATAAAAAAGCTACATATCACATATTTCGATATTTTTATGTCGTTAAATTGTATAGGATTTTTTTCTTATTTTTTTAGGAATATATAACTAATTTTAAAATGAATATTTTGATTTTTGGTAAATAAAACATTTTTATAAACAATAATTGGTGTTGTAGCATTAAAATTACATAAAAATCACATTATTGACTTCAAAGTTGCCTTTTGACTAATTTTATTTCAAAACAAATGTTCACACACACACAAGAAAAGAGTATTTAAGCTAATTTTTATGACAACAAAGCTGAAAGCAAAAATATGAGACAAAATCACGAAACCCTTATGTACGAAGATTTCTACGTACGATGGAAGATACTACGACTTCCATTGTAAGAAAAAAATAAAAATATCATTTAAATAATGATCTGTATGATCAATAATATTGAAAAAAAGAATACTGCATGATGGTAAAAATATAATTGTTATTTTAATGTTATGGTAAATCTGTCCTTCGAATTAAAAAAAAGAAAAAGGGAAATTAAAAAAAAAAATTAATACTGTGTATCCGAATCAAAAAGAGCAAGTAAAGCATTTACTTGTTACGAAGTTTTTCTCATTAAAAAACCCAATTACTTAAAGTATTTATTAGAATTGAATTAAACATTTAAAATAATTTATTTATATAAAATAATGCCGGGAAAACTTTTAAAAGAAAAAAAATGGAAGGGAATTTTGTAAATTACTATTACAAATTGTCACATTTTATGTTATCTTATGTTGGCCATTATAAATGACCAACGTAATTAAAACAGCATTAAATGATTTTAGTATGTTTAACAAAATGGAAACTTGTGAATGAATTATTGAAAATGTAAAAAGAAACTGATATACGATTTGTACCAAATGTAATTTGATAATCTTCCTTTGTACTTTCAGTAGAAGAGATTTTTTTTAAAAAAATAGTGCCATAAAGTGTTTCGATATATTCGAAACAGGTCATTCATCCCGATTTTCCAGACACAAATTTCTAAGATTTATAGCGAAATATAATTTATGACTTCGCTTTACTATCACGTAATCATATTTCCGATACTAAGTATGGGTCTAAAAAAAGAAAAATAAAAAAAAAACACATTCTCCATTTGTTTTAACTACATTATTCATAACTTCATTCCATCATTTACACGAAAACTACAATGCCTTTTTTTCTATTGTTCTCCATTCTTATATTGCGATCGACCATAGCCATCGATTTTACATTCACAAACCACAGGTTGATCCACAAGGAGAAAAAATAGGGAATAAAATATTTTTTCCCTCCTTCCGCTGTTTGTTTCTGTCATCTGCAATCCGTAACGGAAACTGGTAATTGCATATCGGACACGGTCCACCCTTCCTTCCTTCGTGTGTCATTGTTTATTTACAGGGCACTTGTGTGAGAAGAGACACATTCCGGACCGAATGAATCGTCCTACTAGAAGCCCCATCGCTGCAAATGACAGCAGGCTATTGATTGCGTCTCTGCCAGAAGCCCCTTCGACGACAAGTTTCGGGAAATGAATGACATTAATCCTTTTATGGATTATCGAAATTTTTACTCAGAAAAACACGGATGGGGGATCGGATCGGAATAAGGGAGATTTCTTTCCACGAAATTCTAACTAACCCCGCTTCTTTCCGAGAAAGAAAAGGGCACAGAGGTAATTATTTCCAGAAAAGAGCCTCACTTAGTTTGCTTCTTAAGATTGTGTTTACGAGTGTGCAGTAATTGCTTCGTTCAATCCTATTTACATCACGCTATTGTACTAGGGTATTCACACATTTGGAACATGATTGTGGCATTTATGTGTAAAGAGACCCTATCTGTGCTCTGAATACAGCAGTTTGAGGAAGAACAAAAAATCTAATTCTGTGTATTTATGAGTATATCATGCATATATATAATCCACTTTATATCTTAAAAGTTCTTTCAACTATATAATTACATACACAATTTATTTTAAGGTGAGTGACAACTTTCGGAACCATGATTGTGAAAAAGCTTATAAACGAATTTTTTTTTTGATGTTTAGTGTAGGTTGAATTACTATATACATATAAAGCGATTTTTTTAAAAAAATATTAATGCAATAAAAAATTATTTAAGTGAAGTTTTTCAGTAAAAAAAATAAAAAAGAATGACATATTTTCAAAACATTCTTCTGTTATGTAAAATGTTTATGACAGATCTATACGCGTCATTCAACTAATCCTCTTGGGAAATCTTTGGGCTATCATTCACAACCAACCCTTTTGGAAGTAGATACCATGCTATGCAGATTAGGTCCGCTATATATAGATGAATACATGGAGTTACTTGGAGATTGAAATATAAAGAAGCTGATTACAAGGACAGATATCTACCGATCAGGTATTAATAAACATTGATAGCGCGTTTCGGGCATTAAATAGTGGAAGATATTTAAATGACAATTGGTCACCATAGCTAAATTGTAACTCAATATTAGAGAAGTAGATTGATCCCATACAAAGATAATCAATTTAATAGAAGCCTTCTCGTAATTCCCGTCTCTTGTAGTTAAATCGTCTCTTGCTCTTAATCGGAACAGCTCATCTTGTTTGAATACGTGAATTGTGTATGTTGATAATTAGTGTGCTGAATAAATAGATGAAAAGTATTGTGGCGAGTCATCCTTCACTTCCACCCACACCTCTAGCGGGGGCCGAGAGTAGGTCGCGTATGTTACATGTTTCTACAAAAATAATATTTTGCCTATTTATGTTTAAGATTTCTATATAGAGCCTGAACTAGGGACTAATAACTTCACATTGTTTTCAGTTATAATCATTGAAATAATTTCGGATGTTTTTTATTAAAAATTCTCAGCTTTGATATAATAAAATATGAATAAATACACTTTTATAAATTGCACATTTTAAAATCCTAGTTCAGTCCCTGTGGAGAAATTTCAGCTATATATAGCCTAAATGTTTTTATTATAGAAGCATTTTTCATTAAAGGAGAATCATTTGAAAGTATGTCATTCGTTCTCTATTTTTTGCCAAAAAATTTCACTTAAACAGTTTATTTTTGTAATAATATTCTTAAAACAATCTTATTAGTATATTTTATTTCAGACACTTTTTCAAAATCACTGTTGTAAGTTATCTCAACTTTTAGTTCCCATACTAAGAAATGAATAATAGATCTGATATGATATTAAAACAAATATACCGACACATTTCTATTATTATTTTAATTGAATGTCTAGCTAAATTCAAACTTTAAAATATTTACAAACTTATTCAAGAAAAAGTCTCATTTGAAAATTAAAAGTTTAGGTCATTATATTAAGTAATATATTACAATACAAATTAATTTTAAAATCTTTACTAATTATTCATTGATAAAAATTTCTATAACAATATCTATATAAATTACAGCTTTGACTGTTTTTAAAATATAGTTTTTCTTCAATAGCACTTTTAAATTTTATTTTACGAATTTAACAGCACTTTAACTTTCATAATACTTTTCAAAGTCATCACTGATATGGGAGGTTGATATTATTATTAAACAAGTTAGAATGGCGGTAAGAAATTATCATAGTTTATCATTCTAACATTATTTCAAGGGGCTTTTAGAATTTATACAAAGCTTAATATATATTAGATACTCTGCAGTTTGCTAGAATTTAATTTCTTATTTCCTCTCTTCCTTACTGTAATAGTTTCTTCGTCAAAATTTAAGAAGTAAGCAAAATCCTAATAACTAAATTTACTCAGAAACCACAGACTTTTATGTAGAGATAATTTTACTTCTGAAGCTGACTCAATTAGGAGACTAAGCTAATATTTTCATGACTTTATCCTGAATGCTTTTCTGCCAAAGCATGATAATTAAGCAGGATTAGAACTATAACCCCACTTGTAGTTGAAACACTAACAATTTCTTAAAATTAGTGCTTTAATTACATTAAAATAATTTCAATGAGGGTTAATTAGATTTGAACTTCACCGAAATCTCTCTTAAGCACCCACAGCAATCAAACAGTATACTGCGTTGAAATAAATTAAATGAGGTTAAAAGGTAAAAGTCGCAATTTTACTATTTTACCTTTTCTAAAATTTAGTATGCGTCTCAGTTAATAATTCCGCTCCTGTTATTTTAAGTTCCTGGGATAATCAAATCCTGTGAGTTGAATTAAAATATTCCCTTAACTCTCCGCAAAATTTGAGACGCATTTCTCTGACGGCCTCATTTCTCTTAAGGCGTCCCCGGGGAGCCTCCCTCGTTAAGTTTGTGCTTCCTAATTAAGGCCTTAGAGCTTTGTCGAGCCTTGTCAAAGACGACCAGATTTACAACTACAGAAACATCATTATATTATCACGCGTACTTGCAATTAGCTTTCCTCTTGTTCTGCTCGGGATAAATCAGTACTTGGAAGGTGTGCGTAAAATTTAGCGAATGTTTGGAAATGAGTGCTTATGAAGTAGCTGAGAAACATATTCAGTGTGTTTTGATATGAATATAAATTATAATTTTAAAAAAAAACTAAAAAACACGCTTTTATAGTTAAGAGGGCATCGTACGATTTACACATTTTTTTTTATTTAATGATTTTCATTATTTTTTGGGGTTGCCTACCATGTATCTATAGTGTAAAACAGATGCTGGGCACAAAATTTCATAAAACGCTAACCATTTAATTTTTCAAGTGGAAACACATAAGTTTCAAGTTTTACCTCCAACAAAAATTAACGCACATATATGAAATTTGATTAACAAGTACGTCAAACTATTATAACAAAAGTTGGTATGGGTTTTGCGATAACATGATTGATATTCATACAACACTTTTTCTTATGAATGCTTTTGAAAATTCCTTAAGAAATGTGTAAATTCAAAATTCAATTATTTAAAAAAAAAATATTGCTTTGATTGAAAAATGCATAACAATTAATTCCATGTACTATAAGCGACAAGTGAAAAAATTTCAAAGTATTTGGTGCAATAGAAAAAAAAAGCCTTAGCATTTTAAATGAAGACAAACTAGTTTTTTTTTTAATCTTTTTTTGACATAAGTCAGTTTTAAGTTTTGAACTGCCATTCGGATTTGAATAAAAACAAACATAAAAGTTATCACAATTCTGCGTTCTTTAAACTTAGAGCTCTCAAATTTTGTAAATTCGAAGAGAGTATATAAAAATGCTTTAGGCTAAAGCTACAAACACTAGAGTTGATTTTTTGACCAATGTTTGTCAATTGAATCGTACTGTGTCCCCTTAATCGAAGTAAAAAAGTAAAGAATATTTCTTAATATACGAATAAAATGATTAACAGGAAAATAAATTTCATTGTGGTAAAAGCATGGGGTGCTCTATATCAATTGATATAATTTCTTACTAGTTCTATTCCGAGAAAAATTAGTGTAAAATGTGTAAAAACGTAGTGCAAATCACCTCAAGTTTTAACCACAGTGGCATTAATTTTCTCGTTAATCATTTTATTCTTATATAAGAATTATTTCTTACTTTTTAGTTTGATCTACAATAAAAGCGTGTTTTTTTTTAGTTTGTTAAACTATCATTTATTCATTGATGAATTACTCTTAAATTCGTCATTTTTTTAGCATCTAGAACACCTATTGACAACCTATCAGTGTGTTGATACGGCCTGATTTGCCAAATTTAAGATCAGCCAACTGAAAGAAATCTAGAAGAGCTAAGATTGAAATATTTAATGCGGAAGAAGGTGCAAAAATAAGTCAACGATATTTTCCACTAAACATTGCTCATTATTCTCTCTGAAACTTGCATCAGACATAAAAGACACAGTTTGAATTGAAAAGTTTTTCTTTGTTTGTTGTATTTGTATTAACTATGAACATTTTCGCTTTAGGGTTGTAACCTAATCTTTTAGTCGCTAAATCTGGAATTAGTCGCCAAATATGGAAATGGAAAGTCGTTAATCCTGATGATACTTATCAGGACAATGGAGCAAAATTATTAAATTATTATATTGTCAGCGGTCCTTGACAAGTGTGCGAAATTTCGAATTAATTTGACCTTTTAACGTGGCTGAAAATCGAATTCAAAGATTCCGTTACATAAAAGTGAAGCTAATAAAAGCGTGTTAATATTTAAAGCGAAGAATTCAAAGAGAAAATTATTACAACTATCATTGATTTCATCAAACATTTAAAAAGTAAAATGGTGTTTTGAATGCAATTCAGATAATCAACATTATTTTCTTTTTGTACTCTAAGAGGTACAGTAAAAATAACTGAGAATAAATAATTGATTGCTTCTATAAAGAACTTTTTTTTTAATTCGATGGATGCATGCTAAAATAAATCATTTTAATTTTCTTTTCTAAATTTATCAATTCTGCTTGGTAAATGTTTAAAAATGAAAGAGAGAAAAGGAAATTTGTATTGCAATTGAATTGTAATATTACGGTGCAAAAATTGTACAAGAATATTGGGATTTACTCATTGTGAGGTTTTGGATAGTTGCATAAGAATAAACATTTCATGAATAATAGCCATTTTAAAGGGGTCTACACTGAGAAAAGGAAACAATTCAGCATGTTTCCGAATTTTTTTTTTTTTTTGCCATTTTGCGGATAAGTTTCAAAGAATTTACATATTTATTTATTGATTGTATATTTTTTGAATATGGATGATAAGGAGGATGTATTTCTATTTTATAACTATATAACTAATTTTTTTACAAAGAGCAATAACCTATCAGAACTTTCCCAGTATATGATTTCACGTAGCATATTACTATACAATATTATTGAATTTATCTTAGGTTACATTTCTACTTTGCTTTTTAAGAAATACTTATACAATGTGTTTTGAAAGCAGTTGATCGAGACTTTTTAAAATACTAAGCAAATGTTTAAGAAAAATGAAAACGTCAGACAGAAAATAATGATTTTTCCCGCCAGTTTTATCTGTGCGAATTTTTCCTCCAAACTAGTAGGTGTGGTAAATTTTTACCTAAAAAGCCTTTGTATGTTTTATTAACATTATAAATATCAATTTTTGTAGTTATTTAAGCGGTCTACTGGTTTTTACATCAGAACTCAAACATTCCCGACTAAAATCTCTTGACCAGTGAATCGCCAGAGGCTGTGATGGCCACGGTAACCGGGTGGTCATGTTTATTAATTCGTTGTCTGTAGTGCCAAGTCAGAAGTTCGAGTCCTGATGCTGCTGAAAGCCTTTTAGATAAAAAGGTTGATAAATGTAGAATCTCTGTCAAGACTCAAAGTCCTCACGTTGACGTGGTTGGAAGAGAGGGCACAAGCTCTGATGTCATAATCGTCACTTGATTGGTTCAAAACTACTAGATCCATCACCAAAAGCCCTCTTGTTGTTTCACAATCAGACGCAAATTAAAAATCATTCCATCAATGCGGGGTCTATAAAGGAAAAATAGAATCAATCAAAACATCCACTTTTAAGCATGCATTATGGCATTTTAGATGCAAAAACATATTATTTATTTATTAGAGAATAGGATCTATTATGCGAATTTACATTTAAAATAATGTAATTCATCATAAAGAATTGTTTGCCTTTACTCATTAAAAGAACAATGTATTATATAAAGAGTGTAATAAAAATGCATTTATATTTGTATAAAATTACTTTTATACACTAGTTCACATTCTTGAATAGCTGTTTAATATCACATTCATGCCGGCTGGGTGTCACGGTTGATTTGTTACTGGCCTTCTGCACCCAAGGCTGTGGGTTCGACTCCGGCCCAAGACGATGAATTTTCTTGATGCAGAAAATCGACAGTGGCCATGTCGTATGATTATACGACATGTAAAAGATCCCTAGAAAGTCTTTTGCCTTGGTCTCTCTCGGCAAAATTAAATCCTAGTACAGGTTCGCATCGTCAGAGCTCACGTGCCTCCGTATGTGGAGGAAACTGGGCGTCACAAAATTACCTGCGGCGATTGGTAACCGCCTATATGGCGCAGCCCTAAAGAGTGATACTAGCTCCTGGGGATGTACTAGGTCTGCAATGGTAAAAATACCAATCTCGCAGCCCCATTGGATAAAAAAAAATATCACATTCACTACTTACATTAAAAGTGTGTATAATAAACTCAGTAATTAACTTAAATGTATATCTTTGAAAGGAGTTACAAAATTAGAAAAAATCAAGTTTTCTTAATTATTTTTATGTCGATATAATAATAATGTATATTAAAATATATAATCAAAGATAGATAATAAGGTAAAAGTTGCGATCGTCGATTAAATTTCAAATTAAGAATGGAATGTATTTCGCATAAATATGTTTTTATGTTATACAGATAAATTATTATACACAAAAGTAGTACAAAATTCCTAAAAATATTTCTTCAATATATTACCTGAAAGGCAAATAAAGGAATAAAATTAAATACATACTTTCCATTTAAGCACTTATGAAAGCAGCAAATTTACGATCTGTGACATATAATAATTTTATTACACCGCAAACTTAACGAAATTGAAAACTTTGCGCGCATAGAAAAAAACATAAAACAGGATCAACTCGAACTTGCATATATTTCCACCAGAAGCCGCCATCAAGGGAAAGAGATGGCTGATCATTTTTGGACCTCATAAAAACTCCACTTCCCAATCGAGGCGCGTAAAAGTATCCTTTTCTGCAATCGAAGAAAAATGCATACCTTTTTTCCATAGCGTTTCTGTAACTAAAGGTGGATGTAAAAAAGAATAAGAAAAGTCTTGAAGAAATTTCAGAAAGACACTCTTTCTGTTAGAGTTTGGATATTGTGGAGGAAGGAAAAAGTTATAAATTTCTTCTTTTCTTTCCTTCCCATCGTGATTTTAGCCCACTTTAGTCAATGGGAGATCAAAGTTTTGTGAAAACTATTACGGGGATGGCACTAAGCTTTCTAAATATTTTATGAATATTGAGCTTTTCAGACGAACTGAAGTCTCTTTATGGCGTGGAAAAAAAGTGATGGAACTATTATTATATTATTCTGGGTCTAAAAGATAAGAGCCAATTTCCATTCCGTATTTAAAGGCGTTTCCATAAGCGTTAGTATATTGCTTAAGAAATTCAGAATAAGACATTCATCTTCTTTAAATGACACTCAATTTCGCCGCAGGTATAAAATTAAAAATATATATAGTGTTTTCTTTGGTCTTTTTCCATCTTTTTAATGCCAATTTGAAAAGAAAAATATTTTTTGAGAATGTAGATTGATATTTTTTCAAATTAGTTTAAGATGGAAGAATATTAGATTAGACATAGAATTTAAAATAATGCATAGAAAATGGTTTGCCTCTACCGTGATATTCACTCTTTTTTGGTAAATATAGGTGACGCCTCTCCAGAGAATGAGAGTTTTATTTTTTTATTTATAGGGCTGCGGATTGGTGTTTTACCAGTACAGACCTAGAACGGTAGTTGGTATCTCTTTTAAGTGCCGCATCATATAGGTGGAATACCAATCAATGCAAGTAACTTTGATGCCCATTTTCCTCCCTAAAGGGAGGCAACTAAGCTCTAGGGATGCGAAACCGTTCTATTTTGGATGCCAATGGCACGCGGTTGAAATGTCTATGGTGTGTGGTTAAAATGCCAATATACACGCAATGTTCTCAAGTGGTCATCCTTCCACGTACTGATCATCCCTGATAATATTTAAATTCAGTGATCGGACGAGAACAGGTTTTTTTCAGCATGGTACAGCCATTGGTGAGAGTGTTTCACTAACATCTCGCTATAAAGGTCTATTGGCAATGAACACGATGGCTATTGCAAACTGACCTCGTAATTTTCAACATTTCTCGGGTGACGAGGACAAAACCTGAGATTAAGCTCCACTCTCTTAACTACTTCACCACATTATGGGAGGACATTGAGCTTCGGAAGATCTAATGTGCATAGGCTGGTCTTCAATGCCATTAGGTGTCGAACCCGTGACACCCCAGGCACGATTTCGTGACCACAACCACTAAGCTACCGTGGTCACAAAGCCTCTCCAGATTCCATTTTAGATTGTTTCTATTTTCAATCTTCTTTTTCAGTGCATTACTACCTTTTTTCTTCTTTAATTTACAGAAAGGTTTGTGTATGTTTAAACTAATACTTGTTTTCAGTATAACCGGGTGTATCTCTAAAAAATCAATTTTGTTTGTTAGTATATTGACAATATTTGAACTAGGAACCAGATTGGATATCATCCTCGTCCCTGATTTAAGGCTCTGAATTACAATAATTCTTCGTAATAGTTCATTGTATTTCCATAATGCAGCATTAATTTTTAATTTGTTGGACATTTATTGCTTGTTGGAAGATAATTTAAATGTACCGGATGTCCATAATTAAACTTGAAATTTTCTAGCGATCTATAGCAAAAGTTATACAGAGGTATTGCATTAAAATAAGGTAATGGCAGAATGAAATGATGGGAATTTTATCGAGGTAAAAAAAATGAATTTCAAAAACCACCTCTTAGGTGGCGTACGATAGCTTTTTTGAGAACATATACATAATCTATAAAAATTTACAAAACATGCTCGATATGTTGTACACCATTATCTGCTGCCATTTGGAATCGGCAGGAAAGGCAATGTCGGATGGCGTTCCTCCACACATGGCCTGTTGTGAGAAATAAGTGATCCGCCGCCATTTCGATGACGACAGAGGATCACCAGCCTGCATTTTTCTACATCTTGACCTCCTAGATTTCCCGTCTTGAATCCTGGCAACTTTTGGATGTGGGGATACCTCAAGGCCATGGTCTATCGTGATCTCATCACATTTCTATCCGACCTGTTAGAAAGCATAGAATGCCATGTTTATAACATACACCAATTCCGGCTGATTTCAACAGTCGAACATGAGATTTTATGCTTCAAGATGGTAGCAGACAGGGATGGGCAGCATACTTCGAGCATGTTTTGAAAACTTTTGAAGATTATATGTTCTCAATAAAGCTATGATGGGTAGTTTTTGAAATCCATTTGTTTTTTCCCCTTGATAAAATTCCCATCATTTCATTCCGCCATTAACCAACTTTCATGCAATTCCGCTGAATAGTGTTTGCTATAGACTGCTCCCAAATTTCAAATTTAATAATGAAGACTCGTTATTTTAAATATAATGCGCATAAATTGAAATCGGCGTAGACAAATGTAGCCCCATTTTCCAATAAAACTAACCATATTTTATACTGTCTTTTGCATTCATTAAGTCATTTTAAAAACCCGCAGTGTTAAATTTGTAGAAAAAAATTATTGTACCTAATAAGTGAACTACAGGAATTTTATTATTTTCTTTTAATATTTGAAAGCTTCTGACCATTTTCAACAGTAAATATTTAAAGCAAATTAATTATTATAATCATGGAAATAATTATTTTTAATTAAATGTAAATAAATTTATAATAAATTGTATAAATTGATCTAAATACACTTTTAAGAAATTATATAATTAAAAAAGAATTTACTGCCGATAAATAACTTATATTATACAGGTACAAAATAAATTTCCCACTTTCCAAGATCTTGGAAGTGACTTGAAAAATCTTGAAAAAGAGCTTTAAACAATGAATTCTTTTTGTATTCTTTAACTGTTTAAATACAATTTAAATACCTGAATACTGCTGACGAAAACGGTCCCCCATGATTATTTTACAATTGTAGTCGGAGAACTAGAGAAAATTGGCACAGTTTTTTAACTGGTTTAGTTGGACTTAATTCATGTATTTTAATATTATTTAAAAATTAATATAATCAATTAAATTACAGAAAGAAATTTCTCTCTATAGATTTTATGTCCTCTGTATAACTAATTCCTCATTATAAAATAACTATAAATTACAAACTTTGTAAAATTTTGCTTAAAAGTTTTTGATTTACAAGAGTTTAAAAACAGATCCCTACTGTTAAATGAGAGTCTTAATCTTTTCCATGTTTAAAATTTTTATTTTAAAATTTTTCATTGGTGCTTTCATTATTATATAACATTCTATTTGAATTACAGATGGGTTTTACAGATCTTTTTATTAAGGGAGTGTGTTAAGGTATTCAAACAAGTTGAAACGACTTATTTCAATCAAAACACATATTTTTAGTTTTTTAAAATTTTATTCAAGAGAGCAATCTTTTGGTTTTATAACACATATATTTCTTTGTTTCTACATTACATACAGGGTTACAATAAAATTTACGAAGTTAGAAAAACAGGAAATGGGTCTTATATCTGCTTGAAGTGGGTACTTTAATTATGTTAGGAATTTATCATGGCGAGTCTGATAACTTAAAATATTATTGATGTATTTCTATGAAATTTTTTGCACCTGTTATTTTTACTATTTTCTAGAGAATGTACTAAAATAATTCTTACTGCATGAATATTTTTTGATTTATGGTCTGTTATTTTAATAACAGCCTCTTAAATATGTCACATAATATTTATTCGTTCAGCTCTAAAATGTTCATATTCAGATAAAACATTAAAATTTTAGTTCATTCTCTAGTCAAATGCACCTAATTTGTTTTAGTAATACTTTTATTAATATAACTTTATTACTTTTTTCTCTGATTGCTTTGAAATTTTTAAAAAATATTGCTAAACTGTGATTTTTGTAAAATTTAGATAATTATTTTAAAATATTGTTAGTTATATATATGTATATATAAATATTGGTGTTTACTGGTATTGATTCTTGGAAAAACGCATTTATAATGTTTTAGTATGCTATTTTTAAGAAAGTACTCCGAACGTGTTCGGATACCTTAAATAAACTACAACTATTCTAATAATACATTGTGCTTAATTTTTAGACAAATATTTCAACTTTGTTAAGCCGTGAACTTTGTTATTGAACTGTGTATAATATTTAGTTGTAAAGTATCTAACATTGAATTAATAATTCATCCAAACTTAATTACAATCTATATAACAAGCTTAAACCAAGCTCGTTTCATAGTAACCAAAGTAAACAATTATTCCTTCTAATTCATATTCTAAGCTACATGGAAAGTAATTACTGACTAAGTTCAGAAACGTAATTTTGCAAATGCGTAAAAGTAATTTTTTTTTAAATATTTACTGTCACTTGAATTAGAATATGCATATAAAATTTTTTCAAGAGTATATAACAATAAAAAAAAATGATTTAAATGCAATTTTTTGCAAAAAATAAGAAAAATAACATATTTTCAAAACATTCTCCTTTCATAAAAATGCTTCTATAGTTATAAGATTTTACCTATATACAGCTAAGACGCTACAAAGCTTAAATAACAATTTTTTTTAAATCCTCCTTATTATCAGAGTTATTATCAATTGAAATAATAACCAGTGATTTTGTTAAAATTTTTCTACACTAATGTACTAAAACATGAATAATCCACTTACAAATTATATGTTTCAAAAATCCTAATTTATGTATATATATATATATATAATATATATATATATTCAAAATTTCTCTACAAGAGAGAGATGAATTACATGATTAATACTTAAAAGAATATCAATTGCCAGATAACAAGACAACAGAATTTAGAAGGAGATATGAAAGATTGAAATAACACAGTAAAATATAAAAGAATGGATGCTATATATATATATATATATATATATATAGGCTCTGTACAAAAGCCTTAGCTATATAAAGGCAAAATATTATTGTTATTATTGAAGCCTTTTCCATAAAAAGAGAATTTTTTTGAAAATATGTGTATTTTTTCCTTATTTTTTTGCTGATAAATTGCCTTTAAATATTTTTTTTAAATATAATAATATGCTTCGAACAATTCCAAATGAATTTTATAATTCAAGTCATACTAATTGTAAAAAAAAATATATTCATCTGTACTATTTTGCAAAATCACGTTTCCGAACATAGTCATCTTAGTATGAATCACACATATATGCTTTAAATCTTCATGTTAAGAAAACTTCATTTTTAGATATTATATTGATACCTAACTTTTTTCTTCAAATATTTTTCACATCTTTTTATAAAGATTGTGTTTAAAATAAATTCCAACTTTTCTTATATGTGTAGTGTTGAATTTTTCAGCAAATACAACTTTTTAAAGCATTTATTGAAACTGTACATATTACATATAAGTATCTAATATTTAATTAATACTTCACGAGATCTTAAGGTATCCGACCACTTGCGACAAATCTTTTTGAAAAAAAATGGAGATATGGGGATTTTTTTTGTGTGGATTTTAGATTTGCTTAGTGCATTTTAAGAAAAATATGGTAAAATTTATAAAAGAAAAAGAAATTATTATTACTAAAATTGAAAAAAAATTGATAAAAATTTACAGAAAATAGCATAAACGGGGCCCATTCTATACCAAAAATTTATTAAAAAATTTTCAATTTTCCAATGCAGATGTGTTGCTATAATAATCATTTTTGAAATGACCTTCAGGAGAAGAGGTATTTTAATTTTTACAAAAACTAGAGCACTTCATCTTAATTATTTAATGAAAATGCTTTAAAAAAACAGGGATTATATTCACATATGGGACTGTACATTTTGTAATAAAACAGTGATTGATAAATATGAAAGTTAAAACACTTCTAGTATTATACAGAACGTAAAGAAAAAATTTCAGTTAATTATTTTAAAAACCTTTTGAGCAATCGCTGTCCCCGCTTGAACGTTTAAAAAAACACATTTCATGTAAAAAGCTTTTTAAAGTATGATATCTTATTTAAAGTAATGACATCTGCTTCTACTAAAACACTTGTAGTTTTTGTTCTAGTGAACGGAAAATAATAAACTTGGTAATTTTATGAAGCTAATAACATAGTCAATAGAATAAAATAATAATAAAAAATTCTCAATTTTTTACAAAAGTCACAATTATAGGGTAGTCCAATATCTTAATAATAGTTTATATAAAGCACTTAAACTGCTCGTTTCATAATAGCCGCAGTAAAAGATATTCAGATTCTGATAATAATTTCATCTTTATGACAGTTATAATATCACCATGTTCTGTATTTGTAAATATGGATTAAACTTTTTTTTGAGTTGCAGTAACAGTTTTCCATTATATTTTCACTTGCTTACCTATACTGAAAAAAGTTCTTGACTGATCCTGAGGTAGAATTGATTTGAGTTCAGAAATCGAAAATCACCTTGTCAATCCAATTCCAGCTGCAGGGCTCTGAAGAATAAATAAATGCTTTGATGTCTCCCTTTTCCCTGACTTATACCTCAACTGTCACGTGGAGATAACGCAGGGATTTTTTTTTTCATATTCCATGAATATTCTAGCCTTTTTCTGATACAAATATGATTTCACCACGTTTGAAGAAATTGAAATGTTTTGAGATAGATACAAACTGAATAAAAAATGTAGAAAATATGTGTTGGTGAGAGGGAAAAAGAACGGAACTTTAGATGCAAGAATATTTGCCTTGGAATTCTTTTTTTTTTCTTTTCTAACTAGAGCTTAACATTTAGAACTTTTGCTTTTCTTTCTTCAATTCATTTTGTCTGCTTCGAGAGTACATTTGCTTATTTCAAGTCAGAGGCGAAATGAATAAAATTGAAATTTGTTGTCGTGTGAGAGCTATCATATTTTATTATGCAAGAAACCAAGTTTGAAATATATTTCGCTTTTTATTTATTTGTTATTTTGAAGAACATGATATGCTTTTAAAAGAAAAAAAAATAAACGGTTGTTTTATAAGCTTTTAAGAATAAAATCGATAATTTAGTAAATGTGTAACATATACAAGTGGTGATCAAATGAAAAGGTACGAAACGACACGGTGGGTACAAATATAGACTTTATTCAAAATATACACCATAGGCCTGAGCACAACGATCCCACTGATGAACAAGCCGCAGGATTCCTTGTTCCCAAAATTCCTGTGGCTGTGACGAGACCCAGTCCTTCACAGTGTCCTTGAGTACGTCGTCCGAGTTGAAGCGCTTTCCTTTCAGGTGTTTCTTCAGTGGACCAAACACATGGAAATCACAGGGTGACATGTCTGGACTGTAGGACGGATGGTCCAACGTCTCCCATTGGAACTTGTCCAGTTCCATTTGTGTGACTCTGGAGACGTGTGTACGCGCGTTATCATGGAGCAGAACCACACTCTCCGTGAGCAGCCCCGGTCTTTTGTTCTTGATGGACCTGCGTAGGCGTCGGAGTGTCTCACAGTACACATCGGAGTTAATGCTTTTTCAGTGTTCGAGTAATTCGGTGCTCGCATCATTTGGACGCCGCTTTTTATAAGAGCCTTTGCTCTCTCCTGCGCATGCGGGCACCCGCGCATGATCCGATCCCAGTCAGAGTCTCCAATGGCATCCCGAGATGTCTCGCTACATTCTCCCTTGGCGGAATATGCAA
Source organism: Trichonephila clavata (assembly GCA_019973975.1). Classification (NCBI taxonomy): domain Eukaryota; kingdom Metazoa; phylum Arthropoda; class Arachnida; order Araneae; family Nephilidae; genus Trichonephila; species Trichonephila clavata. The sequence goes on from BMAO01023470.1 coordinate 22,627, forward strand.
ATATTTAACTGTTTCATTTTTATGTCGTTTCGTACCTTTTCATTTGATCACCCCTTTGTATATATAGAATCCTTTAGTCTTATTTTGTGATGAATTTGATTTTTTCTCATTTTTTTATAATCATTTGGACGCGTTTACGAAGCGCAGTTGGGATCACAAACTTATGGTTGGCGCTCTTATCCTGGAGTTCAACAAATAATCTTTGAAGATTCAACGCATAGGAGACTGATGTAATTTAAATCTGTCGAGGTTGTAACGGGTCTATCAGTGAGCCTCCTGCTAATCCTCTTGGGAAAATTATTTCTTTAAATGGTGTTGTATTAAAAACTTTCTTCCGATGAAGAAGACGTGGTTTAAGTAAATGAAGACTTATATTTTAGCGTTAACTTTTAGGCTCGAGAAAGAGAGAGAGAGAGGTTAAAATTTAGATGATAGAAATTAATGATTAGCGCAAAGTAATGGAAAGCTAGTCGAGAGCGGTTCGACGTTTAATTGCTTAATTTTTAAAGATTTATAATCGACATTTGAGCCAATAAATTATAATTGAATAATATGGACCAGAGGTCAAATTGCTGAGAAAGGAATTACGGTAATTCAGACCGTAAGAAATCAAAGAGTGCTAAGCATAAGTTGATTGAATCTTAGCAATTATTAAATATATCTTCTACCTTGCTTTTTTTCCTAAACTTAATTAAAGGTGCATTTCCTACATTGAGTTGTAGATATTTAGAAAGGAATGTTAAATTAGAATTGTTCTGACTATGGCTGAACTTTATTTTAACTCCCAAACACTAATGAATGGGGTCACCCGTCCATTAGAAGGTTAAATTCCTTACGTGGTGTGGATGTTCGGGGAACGGGATACTCAGGTAGCATTCATGCCACTTGACCTATCACCGATAGCTTTCGCACAGCTTCAAAGTTCGATATTAACGAAAAAATTATATTCCAATCCAATATGATCGTGTTTATGATAGTTCGTTAGTTTTAATTTCCCTGAATACCCCTGATACATATTATGTCAACCACAATATGATACAGCAAATTGTTTTAAAGATTAATTTTTTTATAACTTGTTATATTTTGTCATTGCAAGAAAGAGATCGAAGCAACAAAAATTGTTCAAATTTAACCCTTGCATATTAAGGATGTGAACAGAGTAATCTAGTCCTCAAAAAAACTTTGCAAATACCAGGGAAACCATGTAATCAACACCTGCTTTCGATCTAACTTCTGTTCAATTACTCTTCTATTAATCTATAAGAAAGAAATTTGATTTATATTAAGGTATCCGACTACGTTCGGAACTGTTATTTTTCAAATGACTCTAACTGGATAATTTTTATGATATTTGGTGTCGCGTAGATTAGAATGCATGTAATAAATTGTTTTAAGAATATTATTACAGTAAAACATTATTTAAATGCAACATTTTAGCTAAAATGAACATAGGATTATCTATTTTCAAAAAAATTCTCATTTTATGAAAATGCTTCTATAATAATAATATTTTGCTTATATAGCTCAGATCTCTGTACAGAGCCTAAACCAGGATTTTTTAAATATATACCTTAGAAATGGATTAATCCATATTTTAATACAACAGAATGGAGAAGTTTTAAGAAAAAAACACAGATAATTATTTCAATTGGTAGTAACTCTGAAAACAATGTGAATTTTTCAAAAATCTTAGTTCAGACTCTCTGTAGAAATCTTTGCTAAGCAAAATATTATTATTATAAAAGCATTTTTCTTCGAAGGAGAATGTTTTGAAAACAGGTAATTCTAAGCTCATTTTTTGCCAAAATATTGCATTTAAATAATTTTTTATTCTATAATATACTTAAACCAATTTTACAAATGTATTCTATAAACCAAGTAACTCTAAATATGGCAATTATCCATTTATACGCTTTTTTTAAATCACGGTTCTGAAAGTAGTCGGATAACTTAACGTAGCATTATAAAGCAACAAGATGACTATTGGCAGCGGATCTTGTTATTTGAGCCATTGTCAAGTGCCGAAGTCGACACTAAAGCTCGCACTCCTCCCCTCTCTATATTTCCACATAATTTTTCCAGAAGTTTCATTAATTTATAATGGGTTGTATTCATGATCTTTTCTAATCCGCTAGAGAAAATATTTTTTCGAGAACGTTATATGATTCGAAAACTGCTTTCCGTCCATTAACCGCAATTTATATCTTAATGAGAGTTGCTATTTAAATTTAAACTAAAAGGGAAGTTGTACAGAGGTTGGTTCCTGTTATCATACTAAATCCGTGGAGTTAGAGAAGCAATAGATGACATTAACCGAGATTCAAGAAAATTTATCCAGGGTCAGTTTAGGAGATTCGTATTGTTGAATTGTTGAGGATCTAGGGTTCACTATAAGTATTAAATTTTTTCAATTCCTACTATTAGTTTACTCCTTTCTCCCTATATATATATATAAGCTACAGAATAGCAAGATCTATAAAAGACCAGAATTCCATTTATAAAAATTCAAACACATATAGGCGCAATGCAGCCACATAACATGTGAGAATATATAATCAAAATTTCTCTACAAGAGTGAGATGAATAAACATGATTAAAACTGAAAAGAAGTGAAATTGCAAGATAACCAGACAACAGAATTTTAAAGGAAATATGTTAAATTAAAATAATAGAGTCAAAAATTAAAATGATAAAAATAATGGATGCTACAGTATTATCAACATTGCTGACTTAGGACAGCTTATATATAAAAAATTTTGATATAAAAGTGGAGTTGAACATGTTTTATGGCCAGCCAACCTTCCCCCTTTCTGTTAATAATACAGAGCAAACACCTATTGAAAATAATGGATAGGAAATCTAAATCCATTATGAGAAAAAGGTAACTTACCTAAAATTGCATACAGAAACGCAGAGCCCGCGCAAAATATGAGTACAACAAACAAGAGATTGTTTGGCAGATTCTGGACCCAAATACATATTCAAAGCAAAGCAATGGCTGAAAAGTAGCACTTAGCAAAAGTATGAAAGGGAATAGAAATAATATAAATTAAGAATTGTACACATACTACCATTATCTTAGGGACAATAAAATTATATGATTTAAAAATATAAAAAATTAAATTAAATTAAAAAAAATAATTTTATTTAAAATTGGAAATTGGGGGTATCTATAACTCTCTAGGAAGAATAATAAATTTATAAAAATAATCTGTTTATAAAAACTATGGAAATTTAATCCTTACTATTTAGAATTTCATTATTCAAATATATATTAATAAAATTAATTGGGTATTTTTGAATTAAACAGTATTTAGTAAAATATTTATAGTTTTTTTTTCTTTCTGATTTATTGGAAACTAGAAATTTATTGCGTTGTGTGTAATTAATAACAGAATTTCTGAATATAGAAACATGCAAATTACTCTCCCAATGTGGTACTTTTATAATATTGAAATTAACGTCTTCTCGTTTATCATAAATATTAGTAACTATTTTATTATCTTGTAAATTAATTTCTATATCAAGAAAATTTACTTCCATATTGTTACTATTACTTACTCTTACTGGCCACAAAACATGTTCAATCCCACTTTTATATCAAATTGTTTTTATATATAAGCTGTCCTAAGTCAGCAATGTTGATAATACTGTTGCATCCATTCTTTTATATTTTTTATATTTAACTCTATCATTTTATCTTTTCATATTTACTTTAAAATTCCGTTGTCTGGTTATCTTGCAATTTCAATTCTTTTCTATTTAATCATGCTTATTTATCTCTCTCTTGTAGAGAAATTTTGATTATATATATATAATCTTTTTATATATATATATATATATCTTTTTCAAATTTTCAATTGATTTTTTATTCATCCATTAAAGTTCAAATACATTTTTTAAACTTGTAGTGTTTGCACTTGATGTTAATACAGATTTTTTCAATGTTAATTCATTAATTAAACTAAAAAATGAATAAATAGTAACAAACAATTATAATAGTCCAACAGTATACGTAGAAAGGGATATCGTTAGTAGTGTCCCAGAGTGCAATGAGTAGCTCATTGGACTTTTAATCCAAAGGTCGAGGGTTAGAATCCCATCTGGGATAAGCTCATTTTTGAGAATGTGATTGCATTTTTAGTATACTATTTTATTGGAAAAATTAAATTAAATTTTCGAATAAACAGTAACAAACAAAAAATAGGTCAACACGAAATATAGAAAGAAGAATGGAAAATTGCGAGAAAAATCACTTTCTATTTTGTGACTTAATATTGTGATTCGGTCATATGTTACATCTATATGAATTGTAACTATTTAATAAAAAGTACCAAAAATAAAACTTTTATTTGTTGACCCAAGTAGGAATTGACTTAATTTTTTTTATAATACTTGTTTTTATAGATATTTAAATTAGAAACTAATCTAAAGGCTCTCCTAGCTTATGAAGAGTTCAGATAGTGAATTGATAGCCATAATAAGAGAAGTGTTTCTTTTTTCAAAATGTCTCTTCATCCTCATCCTTCATCTCTACATCCTCACACCTCCGCGGGTGAGAGTTCGTAACTAATCTATACAAAATGCTATTTTTTAAATTGAAAAAAATATATAAATTTGCCTTTGTTTCAGTTTTTAATACACAAATAATTTATTTATATGCATTAATGCCTCGAATTACGCCACCCCTATATATATGAATCAGGATACGCGATTTTCAGATCTCGTCGATTCATCGTTTTTTTTTTTATTTCTCGTCACTGAAACTCTGGTAAAATCAGTGCCGGTACCTGATGAAATTGGTAATGTGATTGAAGAAGTTGCCGAACTTGCCAGGTAAATAACCTTAAAAGTGGATAGTCATGACGTTCAAGAATTACTGAATTATCATATTCTTGAGCTGGTAATTGACGAGCTCATAAAAAGGCACGAGGAAGAGCAAGAGTTTGAAGAACTCGAGTCTTTAGACCCAGTGCAATAAGAAGATCGATTGATGGTTTGGAAATTTGACAGAAGGCCTCAGTTTAATTGTAAAAGGGTATGAATTTTTTTAAAAAATACAGATTCCATCGAAAAGTGTAATTTTTCAACAAACAATGAATGGGGTTGTTAGGAAAGTAATTTCGTTTTTTCCCGACAGAGGATTTAATTGTATTTTTTTGCACCCAACTTCACATTTAAGCCGTATACTTTTTATATGCTTTGAGAGCTCATATAGCAAGGCTTGTGTGTGAAAAATTCCAATTAATTCTACGCAGTAGTTTTTGGTTGGTGCCCTTTTAAATATGGAGAGCGATAAGCAGCATTTTCGACATATATCTTACTGTTTTACTACAGAAAGGGTAAAAATGCTGTTCAAGCCAGAAAGAAATTGACCGATGTGTGTAGAGAAGATGTGATGACAGTACGCCAGTGCTAGAACTGGTTCGCTAAATTTCGATCCGGCAATTTTGATGTCGAAGATGCACCACGTTCGGGAAGGCCGGTTGAAGCTAATAAAGACGCGATAAAGGCATTAGTTGATGCGAACCGGCGAATAACAACACGTGAGATCGGATTGAGGTTAAATTTATCAAATTCAACAGTTTATGACCACTTGAAAGGCCTGGGATTATCCTCGAAGCTCGATGTATGGGTTCCCCATGTTCTCACAGAGAGAAATCTGTGTCGCCGCATTGACATCTGCGAATCGCTTCTCAAATGTCACGAAAATGATCCATTTTTGAAGCGCATCATCACTGGGGACGAAAAATGTGTTGTATACAACAACGTCAAACGCAAGAGGTCATGGAGCAAAAAAAAGATGAACCGGCTCAAACCATTTCCAAAGCCGATATTCACCAAAAAAAGGTGATTCTGTCTGTTTGGTTGGATTTTAAAGGAATCGTTGTTTTTTTTTTAGCTTTTACCGGATAACACAACGATTAATTCGGAAGTCTACTGTCATCAGCTGGACAGACTGAATGATGCACTTCAACAGAAAAGGTCAAAACTAATCAACAGGAAAGGTGTAGTGTTTCACCAAGACAATGCGAGACCTCACACAAGTTTGGTCACTCGCCAAAAGCTTTTACAGCTTGAATGGGATACAATGCCACACCCACCATATTCTCCAGACCTGGCACCATCGGATTATTATTTGTTCTGGTCGCTCCAAAAATTTTTAGACGGTAAAACCTTCACCTCAAATGAGGAGGTCAATAACCACCTCGATCAGTTTTTTGCCAGCAAAGACCAAAAATTTTATGAACGTGGAATTATGCTACTACCAGAAAGATGGCAAAAGGTGTTGGACCAGAATGGCCAATATATAATTCAATAAAGTATTTGTTTATTATACGAAAACTGTCTTTCATTTCCACACAAAAAAACGAAATTACTTTCCGAACAACCCAATATATTAGTATGTTAGGAGGAAGTTTTGCGAGAGAAAAAATCTTTTAGCCAACGCACTACTTTCTTAGACTTAATGAAGACTTCTACATCAGTGGTTTTTAAACTGTATTCCATGGAACCCAGGGGCTCCACAAGGCAAACCCAAGGGTTCCACAAGGCAAACCCAGGAGTTCCACAAGGCATACCCAAGGGTTCCACAAGGCATACCCAGGGGTTCCACAATAAAAAAATTAAAAAGAAAATTATAAATGTGTATGCAAGATGGATTCACATTTTGTATGAAGTCTGTATACTTAGAAGTATCTAAAACTCATTCTTTTAATTAAAACTAATAATTTTATTCATATACAGTAGAACGTCGTTTATCCTAATTATTTGGTACCGGACACCGTTCGGATACGCGATTGTTCGGATTACCGACAACCGAATGCGATCCATGCAGATTATGATACTGGACACTATACAAATATTGAAAATCATCACATGCGGGAAACGTGTTTGAAGAAAAAGCAAAATAGGAGCAAAATGTCGCAATTTTACCTTGATCGTGGAAAATAATTACTTATTTTTCGCTGTACCATTGTGTACCTTTGTTTTTCTACTGCAAGGTCTCTGATTCTCTTCAGCAGCAGTAGTTGAGTAAGACAGCACTGTGATTGTTGTTCGTACCCCTCCATAGCTGTCTCTAACGCAGAAAAACGCGTTGGCATTTGATGGAACTTTGCTACTTTCGTTGTTGTTGTCTTCATCCAGTTCATCTTCGACAGGGTCGGATTCTTCTTGCACCGAAGTCACAATCTCGTCATCCTTTAGCATTTGAAATCCACAGTCTTCTGCATCGCATGTCATCGAGTGTCATTCTACATCAACACAACTCAACAAAAGAGCACATATTTACCCCCTCACTTGGAAACAAACTGACCTAATATTCCGCGCAGATGTTTACCAAATCACACAACTGAAATTCCCTAAACGTCCCTCACCTTGAGTTTTCCCGTCACTTTTGGCCTCACACGAAACAACTGTTGAGCATTGCACTGTTCGAAAACGTATCCGGACTTTGGATCGGATATTTGACTTTCCGAATAGTAAACTTTCGGATAAATGACGTTCTCTCTACTGTATAATAACTTGATTTTGCAACACTTTTTAAACTTTTATTATAATATAATAAAAATATTAAAACTTTTTTTGTCTTTATATATATTTATTTCTAGATAGCGAATATTCAATTTTTTTTTACTTGTTCGTTAGCGCAATGTCTTTCAAAACTAAATAGTTTTCTAATGGAAAACGCACCTTTTTGCATTTATGGAAAACAAAACCTATAACAGAAACAAAAAAACTTATCAACAGATTCATTGTTAAAATCTAAATTTAAGCAAGAACAACTCCTAAATTTTAGGTTGCAAATTCATGCAAAAAATGCTACAGTATTTTTCCCACAGCTATAACGAATTTAATACCTTTCAGAACATTGTGTGTAAGGGAAGTATATTTCATAACGTGAGTGGCTAAAAAACAAAATACAAGAACAAATTAAATTCTGAGCATGTAATGCGATTGCAGTTCATTTCAAAATTTTTAAACTGACATTTTTTGTGAAAAAAAGCAATCACATATCCCAGTTACTAAATATAATTCAATGAGTAGGCGACTCTTGGATGACAAATTAACAATATTAATGCGTCAATTTTATTTAAAAAATAAATGCAATACTTTTTTTAAAAATTGTCTTTACTTAAAGTATCTATAACATGTTAATTTAGTATTATTTTTAGGTATATATTTCTAATTATGTATATGGAATGGAGTCCCATGTTAACACTTTCTAGTTCTAAGTGTTCCGTAAGTTTAAAAAGTTTGAAGACCACGGTTCTACATCAAAATAGCTTCGATTTGTAATTTTGTATTTCTGTTATCTAAGTGTTTGTTAAACATTTTTTTTTATAAATTATTATTTTCTTTCGTCTTCGACTTCAGCTAAAAATAATTTATATATTCCTTTATGAGTATAATACCCTGACTTATATGAATTCAACTTATTCGGCTGTCACTCAATTTCACCTATCACGTAAAGTAGAGACATTACTGTATTATGTTTATTGAAAAATATAACAAAACATGTGGCCTTGTAACTCAAAAATGAACTGGCGCACAATAGGTATCATCTGTGTAACTAAGTAATTATTTGCCTATCTTATACACCAAAGTGTTGACTTACTCAAAATTAAGATAAAATCTATGTATATTAAATCAGAATTATATCGATAAAACAACGTAATTATTTTATCTTAAAGTTACATCAAGTTTAATACCTAACTTCCAAGGAATAATATATGGTGGCGTGAATCAATAGGGTTCATAAAACGCCATTCTAAATAATTGCTTCAATTTGTTTAATGCTACTCTGTTACAAATTCTGTTTCGTGACTATACATAATAAATGCGAACCTTTTTGTAATTTACCCGAGCTAAGTGAAAATGATGCCATGAAAAAATATTGAAAGGTCATGCATACTAAGTAGAATTCACACTATATGGAAACAATTTATCTTTTTTAACGCGGCAAAAAATTTCATTTCATAAAAATTTCGAAGCACGTGACAAAAGTCGTTTGCGGTTATATCATCGTTAGAGGCTTTTATCGTAATCTGGTATAAGTCTAGTAGTTTATGAGTTCAGCTTTTATTTAGTGAAAGAATGTTTTAATTCTATGTATTTCGTAAGCAATTGAATTAAACACTATTATAGTAAAATGTATACTTAACAAATAACTCAAATGGTAACATTATAACTATTCATTCTCAAACCTTGTATTAATTAACAAAAAGTGGTGGGTAAGGTAATATTTTGAATTGGTTTATAGAGTTTCGTAATAAAAATATTCGTAATTTTACTAATGATAATAAATGTATTCATTCTGAAATGCGTGTTGCAATCGTAAATTATAAAAGCATACTATATTGAAAAATATTATTTAATTATGCATGAGAAGATTTATATAATATTTTCATGTTTATATATTTAATAAACGGAAATAAATGATTTCTTTCTGTATTGATTGAATCTCAGTACTTTTCGTTTGAATCGCAAAACATAATTTTAATTAGAAGTGAAAGACGTTCAAACTCCCTATATTTTAACTAATAATTAACTCTTTTATTTCTATTAATCCTTTGTGTTTCTCTACTCTTTAAAATGAAATTCAAATAAAAAAGGGGGTAGGTAATCTATTTAGATCTAAAGGAGGTACGCAGGCAAATTTTTGTGAGCATTGCATGTACCGTTTTGATTCTTTTGGTTATAGAACACCCAAATTTATTTAATCATAGCACATGTGCTTTTATTATAATATATGAAAATAATATAGAATAAATGGTTTAAGTACATCCCCAACATAATAACATAGCCACTTTTTGTCAAGCAATTTTTCAAGTATAAAATAAATTACCGTAAAATCTAGCGTATAACGCCCACTTTGAAAACAAAAATTAAGATAGAAATTTACGGGTGTACGTTATACCTCTAGGATAAAAATGATAGCTTTAAAAATAAGTAGAAAGATGAACATAAATTAGACTTCTACATATATCAAAATAGCGTTTATTTAAAAGAAATGACAGACGGCATGAAAAAAGTCATAGATCTAAAAGTATACTTTAAAAAAAAAATGCCTGGGAAAATACCTCGAATAAGTGATTTAAATCATTAGAGAATAACAAACATACATTTCAGATTTCTGCTAAAAAAGGGGGAGGGGTGCGTTATATGGCGAATGTACCTTAAAGTTAAAAAATGCAGCTTAAAAGTATAAGTGCGCGTTGTACGCTGGATTTTACGGTACATGCAAAGTTTGTTGCAAGTTCAGGGATTTATAAGACCAGAGTTTAGCAGAGTTATATTATTAGAAAAAAAATTAATCGGACTATATTTTGCTGCGATCTATGATTATAAAGGATAGTTCAAAGTAAATTTTAAATGAATTTTTATTCATTTATAGGGCATTAAACGGTTTTAGCATGTAGTGCATTCACGTGTTCAATGCAGTGTGACATTGAAACACGAAATGTTAAGTAATCAAAATAATCTAGTGGTTATAGTGACATGCTCGTTGTTAGCATGAGATGAATTCGAGCTCTAACACCACAGAAAATATGCCGTGAAGAGGGGCTGTTACACGTTAAATCTCTCGGGGCTGAAAGTCCTCCCGGTAACGTAGTGTGGATGTTCGGAGAGGGATTGACAACTGAGGTGTCGTCTTAGTCACTTGACTATGGGTTAAAAATATGATGTCTTCTGCCAATTCGTGCGGCTCTGCTGTGTGATTTTGATAAACACTTATTCATTATATAAGTAAACGTATTTGTAATTATAAAGTTACCCTTTGACGAGAACGACTGACGATTTTTAATTTTTTTCCCTATTTTCTTAAATAATATTATCTTTTTCTTCATTGGAAGTAACAATCACTTTGAAGAATTAAATTTTTTTTAACAATTGCATAACTTTAAACAACTGTAGTTACCCATTTTTTAATATTAATCAGTAAATTATTTATGGAAAGATATTTTGAAACTAAATGTATATTACCTGGACTTTAGAATTTGCACATATGAAATTCCAAGTATTTAAATTTTAATTTAAGAGCAATTTTATTAAAATAACTTAATGAGTTACCATGAAAAATTAACTTCATTTTATACAAGATATATATTTAAAAAAACAACATCAAACTATTTTTATTTTTAGTCTGTATTTCTGATTTCTGTTTACTACTATTTTTCTTCTAAATTTCTTTATGGAAAATATTTAAATTACAATCTTGTTGCAGCCAACATAAATGTTCTGTTTCGAATCGTAATTATCTTGTTTCACTCTTAAATATACGAACAAATATTTTCTATGATATGACATTAGAACTTTTACTCATTAATATTTCCTAATAGACAGTTGTAAGAACAACACAAGAATGAAAAATATATTTTAGCATCATTTATCCTATTTTGTTTAAAAACACTAAAGAGTGAACCACTGTTTTAATATTTAAATATAATTCTGCAAACTTTCTCGCCGTTGTCTAGCTCACTCCGTGTTAAACCTTTTTCTTACCCAATCTTGTTGAGCAAATACACTCGAGGAAGCCGCTCCGTGATCTCTGGCACAACGTGTTACAGATCATTGGACGTCTCCAGTGTCTCTCAAGAGTAAAAGGGTTGTTTTTCCTCTCTCGTATATAATGGAAGAGAGAAATAATAGACTAGACGAAGAGAGAGAGCAGCCTATGGGTCTAGGTCCATGGCGCCATGTTGACATAGGTCGCCTTAACTTTTTATTTTAGATTCCGATCGATTCGTTGGCAAGGGTGAAAGAGGTGGTCGAGATGTTTATCTGTTAGCAGATTCGTTTCGAGAACGCTTCTCCGGGATTTCCAGATTCCTTTTTTTTCACCATTATTATTTTCCTTGCGTTTCTTTCTTGCTTCAGCTTCCATTTTTTTTATTCCTTTTCTCCAGAACTTTTTTTTTCTTAGGGAATTCTTGGCGTCAAATAGAACTTCCTTGCCGTGCTATCTTATAAAGCTTGGATGTTCCGAAGGGGAAAAAATATAAAAACTGAATAAAAAGTCCCACTTTTTTCCACTTTTTTCTCCAGTCTCTCTTGCTTTGGCGTGTAGTAGAACGCGAGCGATTGCCTGGAGCACGATCCAAGAATGGCGGTTTCATAAATGTGGGACTACTTGGAAGTTATTGCGGAATAAAAACATCCGCGTTCGAAAGTGGAGGATTTTTTATTCCCCTTTTTTTATCCTTTTACCCTTTCATTCTATCACTTTTCTCTCTTCTTCTTGGAGAATAAAGATGTGAAACTACGAAGAAAAATTTTCGGCTTACATATCACACTAGACTTACAGGAATATCAATTTCGACGGGGAAAAACTCGTTTGTTTTTTGTGGTGTTTTTTCCAGCGTTTAGTGCATTAATCTTTCATGGTTAGAAATATTGCTTTCGCATATTTTTTCTCCTGCGTAAACTAGATTTTGAAATGCCGCGTTCAATTTTGAATAGAAAATATGCAAAAAAATTGTCTTAGAAAGCGACTTGTGCTACAGTTGCTATACTATGCATAATATGGTCTCTTATCATTTTTTAAAACAATACATAATATAGAAAACATACATAAATTGCCTTATAAGGCAACTGCTATTTATTATGTATGATATTGTCCCTTAATATTTTTTTAAACAATACTTCGATAGAATTGGAATGTAAGCTTTTGTATAATTTTGAAAAATGGTAATAGACATTCTTAAATTTTAAACAAACAAAATATTACAATTTTAAGTAACTGTTCAATTAAAACGTTCAAAAATAGCTTTTTGTGTTATTTCTTGTATTTACCATTTTAATCTTAAAATCCTAGTTTGTGCAATCGCTTTTCTACTAAGTTGCAAGCTGTACAATTACAATTAGTAGTACATTCTCTGGGGATTTGCTCTGTATTCATGTTGTATTTAAAAGTTTATTTTAACAGAAACCGATAATTGTGTTTGTTTTGATTGGAACACAATGTATCATAATTTATCTGAGTTTATGTGATATTTATATCTTTTTAGCAAAACGCTTCTTTATTTGCAAATATATCGAAAATAAGAATTAAGATAAATACATCACAGATTTTAAACTATACATATACATATATTGCCTAGTTCAGCAAAATTGTACAATTAAAAATACTCAATGTCTTACAGTTGTTGTTGCTTATGCCACCTATCTGACGTAGTCAGATCAAAGCCCACGAAATTCATCATGGCAACGGGCTAGAAATACGTCTGACATGAGTCTAAGCTTTGAGCCCATGAAGGTGACAGCACGATTTCACTCACGGTAAATGGAGACACCATTCGGACCCACAGATTTAACGAGCACGTGCTCCGTTTGTACTTGGCGAGTATTTGTTGGCATCGGGCATTGAACCCAGGCCTTCCGGTCTTGCGTTCGATGCTCTAACCACTAGGATACCCCCGGCCCATGTCTTACAGTTTTACAAAGAAACATAAATGTAATAAACAACGTGAGTTTTTTTCTATGCCTAGGGCCTGTGTTCGAATCCCTGAGAAAGCGTGGATGATTGTTAATATATAGCACCTGTACGAAAGGGAGGTATGCTATATAACCTTCGAGCCGCATGTCCTCTCATGAGGTTGGTGGAAGGGGAAGAGAGATTGAAGGCTCCTGGCCTCCTATACACGGTATTCTCCCTCAAAATTGGGATTGAGTAGAACCAAATAGTACTGACATCTGGAGGGTGCATCTAGCCCTTTGCTGCGATGAATTCGTGGGCCTAAATCTGACACCGTCAGACAGGTGGCATTAGCAACCTCAACATACGTTATTTTTAAGTGTTTCTTATACTTTAAATATACGAAGTATTTTACTGGGTTTCAAAGTTGGCAATTTTAAACAACCTATTTCCTAAGAATTGAATTAGGAAGTGCCTTTGAAAAATGTACTTTGTTAATAAAAGATATAATCCTAGTTATAAAGTTCACGCGCGAGTAAATAAATTTATAATACAGCTTAAAATGTACTGAATGTATTTAAATGCAAATTTTCAATGCAATAATATAAGTAAATTGTGTGATTTTAATCCTTTATAAATTACACTTATTTACTCTAATATCTTCCAACACGTAATTAAATTAAAATAAAAGAGATTCAAATAAACTAACGTGAAATAGTGTTGATATAATATTATTTTTCTATTACCATAATTGAGGCTTACATTCATAATAAATCACACTTAGTCTTTCAAATTTTATTTCTAAATACTTAAAATGTTCTCAAATGAATTATTTACTTAACTGGGAATCAATTAATGACATTATTTGGAAAAATTTGGATATGAGAAATTTACCTATTGAAGAAATCAATAGATAGCATCAAATAAATTCTACGCGTCATTTTAAAGGAATTAAAAATTTTAAAGATATTCAGAATTTTATCCAAATTTATAATAATATACTAGCACATTTGAATAAATTGTTTTCTAAATTCAGTCAATAGACGTTAAAGTACTGAATATATAATGATTTCAGTTTCTAATGTATAATTAATGTGGCACAGGGTGCTACATTACTTAGAATTACATATTCTTATGTTATATTTACTTATTCATCCTGTATTTGATTTTTTGAAATTTCATTGATGTACTAAATGCATAGTTAAGCACATGATATGAATTTAACTATTTGAAATGCACGATTTAAATTTTTAAAAATTCGAAATATTTCAAATCTAAATCGAGTTTTATTATAAGTAAAATAACCTTATAATAAATGTTTATTGGCTTCTTGTTATTTAAATGTACGCTTGCTTCTCAAATTAAAATGTACAAATTTTGTTGTAAAAAATTACATTTACATGTATTGCTTTACATAATTGATATTCGCATAGAATTTCATTTAAAATATCAAATTTGTCCTTCTTAATGCGTACTATAGAATTTCATTAGATTACGTGCATCATGCTGTTCTACTTCGCTATCATTACTATAGAAATGCCATAATGTAATCGTGAGTTTTAAAGTGATTATTTCATAATTTTAATCTACGTTATTTATTGCTGCCGTAATGATTTAAGGAAACATGGTACGATTTATGCAAACAATTTTGAATTGTTTTCAAACTTTTTTTCGTTGCCTCCTATGTGTGTATACTCTATAAAACAAATTTTATGCTCAAACCTTTATAAAAAATTAGCCATCTAATTTTTTATGGAATTCCCGAGGGGTTAGTAGAAGGAACCATATAGATCCGTCACACTTTTTGTTCGGATTTCAAGTTATTCTAATTGGGCTATTGTATATGATTGTATAATTTCGAAATTATAAAATGGAGAGTAATTCCATTGAGAATTGCTTAAAATAATATGACATTAATATGGAAAATCATATTATTCAAATTAGGATATATTACATAATTCCTTTTGAATACAAATAAAATGTGTTGAACATCAAAAAATATTACAAACTGACAATAGAAAATTTTAAAGAAACATTCTTATCTGTAATCATGGTACAATAGAAAACTTTTTCTATAAAAAGAAATTATATGGACTTCGAAGTGATTTACCATATGATATTTTTCATAGAATAACAAATCACTCTATCAATGTCCGAAGATTTTACGTTTTCTGGAAAAATAAATCCAAAAAAGGGGAAAATAAAGAAAGAAATGATTGATCTCTATATTAACAAGACATCCAATTTAAAGTCGATCGAAAAAGCTAATGGCAATGTAATTTATGAAAAATATTCAACGAACTTTTCGTTCAAATTCTTGCTCTGGAACCAGCTGGCACTACTCCAGATTTGCAAATTTTTTCTCCATATTGTTATCAGAAACATTTCATGTGATAAAGCTTCGAAGTTTATTCGCTTTTCGAAAGAATAAATAAATTCAAATTAATTGAGTCATGAACTTTGTACTCGTTGAAATCTAAGAAAAGTTGGAAGTAGGAGAACAATAGGGAGCTTAGTGACAAATGAGAGGACGAAAAATAAATCTTTAAACATTCGAAATTCCCTTGAAGTGAAGAAACATTAATGAGAAATATTTTAAACATTTATGAATAGAAAGTAACTTCTACATTTTTAACAACAACAAAAACTGGTTTTGTTATTAAGTTATTTGTCCAAAAGAATGTATTCAATAATTTGATAAAATTAAAAGTATTTTGAAATGTAAAATTAGTAAGTAAATGCTTATGAAATAATTTGTTTAAAAAACATTTGATTAAAGGAAGCTGTAAATGAATTTGTAGATTTTCCTTAAAATAGGGGGAGGGGCGTAATAATTGTTGGTAGTACAGCGAGTTTGATATGGTTAGATAGCGAATTCGAACCATCTAGTTTTTCTAAAGACCATTGTTTTGTTGTAGCACTACACCTTAATTAATAAATTACACATATTTAGAGGAATGCAAAGTTTGCGAGGGAAAATATATGTTGATATAAGGAGAAAAGGTATTTCAAAAGTTATCTTGACATCTGCGTTAGTTGAATGGTCATTTTCGTGAGTTCATGTCCGACGTTAATTTTATCGTGCCGTGGGTTCAAATAGGAAATTAACAATGGAAACGATTGTACTACTGAAATCCAAAATCGAATTACTATGGCTCATAGATGTCTTAATGTAATGTGAAAATAGTTGAAATTGAATTTAATCAAAAGAAAAACAAAAGTTTTATTGTATGGAAATCTTTTAAGATCAGTATTAACTTATGGTCCATGTCTCTAACATATGAGAACATAAGTATCTACGAAAGAAATATTTTAAGATTTATTTTTGGAGGAATTCAGGAAAATGGAACGTGGAAGAAAAGATTTTATTTAGTGTTCTATCAATCATATAAAGAATCTGGCATTGTTAACTGTATCAAAATACAACGAATTAAATGGACAGGTCACGTTGTCAGAATGGACAAAGACCGCCCCACTAAAAAAGTCTTCAATGTCCAACCAATTGCCACACGAAGAAAGGGCATACTAAATCTTAGATGGACTCATGACCTAGAAAAACATCTCTTAGTTTTGAGAACTAAGAATTGAAGAACACTAGTAGGAAGAAGACAGGCCTGGAAACGGCTTCTTGAGAAGGCCAAGGCCAACTATAGTCTGTAGAGCAACTGAGGAAGGAGGGAAGTGGATTCAAATCACTGATCTGTAAGATCATCTGCATAGAGGAATTGATGTGCGGTGAATCTATCCAGGCTCAAAGTCCACCCGTTAAAATGAATATCAGAGAATGGACTACACCAATCAATTTTCGCCCCCTTTAGATGAGTATGATTCAAAATTATGAGTCCGGTTTAGGTACTAAAGAAAACCCAAATATCTTTGTATAATGTGTGTCTCTGGTAATGTTTTATAATTCAGCAACAATTTAATTCATATTTATTGTTGTTATTTTTCTTTTTTAGGATTCGATATTCTTATATTAATAGTTTTATGTTGTGTAATTTTATTAGATTGTGTTTCCTTACTTAAATTATGCAATGTCTAAATAGGTCCACTCTACAGACATTTTAAATTTTTGACAAATGTTTTTTATGCATTCCTACTCTATCTTTATGATTTACTAATACATATCTGTTTTCATACTTTTATACATTAACATCCATGTAGCTCGAGATGCAAATAAATAAATAAATAAGCAATTAAGTAACGTGTTAGTCATTTTAACCTTTAAGCGTTCAATTTTTTAGCCCAAAGTATTCCACGAAAAGGCACATTGTTCATTGCATATAACTCAGCAAAATACATAAAAAACGCAAAAAAATTTGATTTATGTTTTATAATTTTCAATTTTAAAATTGTATCACTATTTTTTAATTTTATAATTGTGTATATGTGCAAACCCCCCTAAATGTTTGCTTTTATAAGTACACTCTGCATGGAAGGAAAAATGTTTTGTATATCCAAAGAAAATTTATCTCACTCGGAAGAAAAATTAAATGTTCGTAATGCTTTTTCAAACGGTTGTGAATTTTGTGTGTGCGTGCATATGTATATGTACATAAATATTGAAGCATGGTGTAATACTAAGTCTTACATCACAATGGAAACACAGATAAAAGACTGCTTTTTTTGGATTCTATTCCCATTACCATTTTTTTTAAAGCAACATATTGCATATGCCCTTGCTAATCAATTACCAAATATTTTCAAGAATCTAAACTTCTGCCTTCAATGAAAAATTACCACCTTCATCCCAAAAAAAGTCCCGGATGAAAAGTATTTCAGTACCATGGACAAACTGCCTCTCTTAGAAAAAAATAGCACTAATAATCTCGCTATAAGAATTAAAAGTAAGAGTAAATTTTAGATAAAAAGGAAATATCAGTACCCGTACAGTGTATGTTCAAACTGGTTGAAGCGCTTTTTATAGCCTGTTTTGTGTATAGGCAATCCAGTTAAACAGTTAATCGTGGTTAGAAACGTTGTGTCCTTTTTCTCTTAAATAACACTCGTGTTGCATCTAGTGATACATCAAATCAAACACATTGTTAATTCAAAACAAAGTAAAAAAATTCACTTAATTTTTCTGATGAAATTAAATTTTGTATATGTGAATGTTTCTCTCTCCTCCATGGAATCTTTTTTCCCTTACTAAATGGCAAACAAAATGGTTTCAAGCTAAGAACTCAAGTAACCGCATCCAACAACAAATATCGTATTAACTTGTCGCCGTCTAACAAAATAAATAATATTTTCGAATAAACAGGCCTTCAGAAAATGGTATCCTATATATTTTCAATCAAAGCAAAAGTTCAAATTACTGTTATTTCCATTAGTAGATGGTTATTTATAGCAATTTGATTTTTCTGGATTTCGATCATTTCTAGAATATTTTTCTAGCTCACAATCTGATATTTATTAAAGAAAAGAAAAAGCAAAAAATTAAAACTAAGTAAGAAAAATAAAGAATTGCAATTACGATTTAATATCACAAGAGTTCAGTTGTTTTGATGCGATGAAAGTAATATGTTTTACGAATCTCTAGCGATGAAATCTATCTTGCTTTCATATTCATTCGTTAAAACAAAATTGCAGTCTAACAATATACTTATTTTAGATGAAAGTCTAACAATACTATATTTTAGCTGAAAAATAAATATATTTATAAAGTATTACTTTTGGAAGAGGAAGAAATTGAATGTGTATATAAATTGAATGTTTAATTGCCCCAAATTCAAATGTTCTTTTTATTTTCTGTTCATATCAAAACCTTAAATTGATGACGTTATAACACAATAATAAAAATTAAATATGTGAAGAACGAATTATATATAATGTAAAAATGTTCAAAAATTATAAACATTGACTAAGCAAAAACTAAGTTGTTTATTAAGCCTTTAAAATAATTGTTATATATATACACTCAAGAGCCAAAACATTATGACCACCTGTCAATAATGAATTGACCCACCTTTGGCGCGCAACACAGCTTCTACCCGCCTTGGGATGGATGACACAAGACCTTGGTAGATGGCCGGAGACAGATTGTACCAAATGTTTAAGCAACGGTCACGCAAATTCGAGATATTGCGAATTGGTGGTCTTTGAACTCTGAGCTGCCGTCCCATGACATCCCAAATGTGTTCTATCGGATTGAAATGCGGTGAGTTAGGCGGCCAGGAGATTAACTGGAATTCAGCATCATGTTCCTGGAACAACTTCAACACAATTTTAGCCTTGTGACACGGGGCGTTGTCCTGTTGGAACATTCCATTTCCAGCTGGAAAAACAGAGGCCATATAAGGGTGCAACTTGTCCGCAATGATGTTCAGATACCCTGTAGCATTCATGGTCTGCTCTACCACAACCACGGGTCCCAGAGATGCCCAAGAGAACGTCCCCCAAAGCATAATACAGCCACCACCGGCCTGTGTATTACCTACTGTACATTGAGGGAGCAACTGTTCGCCTGGAAGACAGCGTATCCTTACACGGCCATTGGCGTGATGAATGACAAATCACGACTCTATCAACGACAAATCACGACTCTATCAATGAACGACAAATCACGACAAGCCAAATCTATCCCACTGATCCATGGAGCAGTCGTGATGTTTTCGGGCTCAGCGCAGGCGCAGTTGGCGATGACGCTTGGTCAGCAAAGGCACACGTGTGGGTGTTTGCTGCGTAGTCCCATATCCAACAGTGTCCGCTGAATAGTGTGCTCCAATATCTGATATCTGATGATTCTTAAAGACAAAAGCAATGATTTTAAGTGTGAATTCTTTATAAATATGAATCGTCTGATTGATCCTTGACGTTGCACCATGGAGCTGTACAAATATTATGGCGACAAGTTAGAAACAATATTCGTACTACAGAAAGGACAAAAACTACTCAACTTTTGGAAGGTTTTATTGTGATTTATTTATGTTTTCAGCTAATAATCAGTCATCGATGTTCTCTATCTGTGTGTGAAACTATAGCTCTTTACAAAACATAAATTTATCTTTTAGCATGTCGTAAGTAAATTAATAGTTTTGAGCAAAGGAAAAGTAACAAGAATAACACCTGACTTGTTTGGTGCTCCATTCCAAATTCCCATGTCCCCTTAACACTAAAACTGCTTGGATTTTGATTATTCTTAAACGTAGACCGGTGTCGCTTCGACACCATGACATAATATATATATATAAAAAAATAAAACTAAATATTTGTAGTTTCAGTAGGGTTTAGTTTTAAGAATTTTTAATATGATTTCATATAATTATCATATATTATGATCCTTTGTATCATAAAAAAATGACGTTGACATATTTCGCGAAGTTTGTTGGATTGTTTGTTTGTCCCAAAACGTTTCGAGTCGCAAATCTGGCAGGAACATGACTATTATGCGGTATCCATTCTGTGACCCTAGTGACTTAGATATCAGGATTTACTGGAATATTATCAATTACATCTGACTTTTTTCAGATTCTTCGCAGTCACTTTCACTAAACCTTTTATCTTCATCGGAATCTAAATTAAAGCAAGAAAAAGCTAACCAGTATCCAATACCTTCTCAGAAAGCTCCTGCTACAAATCAGAAATTTCATCAGCGCTTAGACCTTTTCTACGAGTCATCGTTTCAGGGTGTCTACTCTGCACAAGACTCAAAAATCGAATGAATTTTTTTTATGAGCAGATAAGAAAATCCCATGTAACGAAACCGTGAGACACAACCATTTTATAATAACTGACTAATTTCCGCTGCGCTTAAAGTCATACGAATGTGCGATATTACTCCTGGAAGTTTGTTTTGTTAATGATACCTGCTTAGTGAACTATTTTTATCTGAATGACAGCTTTTATAATGATAAATTTCATTGGTATCGAGACGACACCAGTGGACGTTCTAGGTATATTTAGTTGTAAAATCTCTCCGAATTAATCTAGAACCACAAAACTTTATTTGTGTAATAATCATTGAAAATGATGAAAACCCACGGAACGTTTTCCATTTCCCTACAAAAATGAGGAAAGGAGATCAAACTAAACAAGATCCAGTGTCCAGTCGACACCAATGAATATTCTAGTGGTAAGGAGTTTGAGCATCGTGAAATTTAACGTGTATAAACCCTTCTACATGGCATGTCTTAAGTGATATTATTAATCAAACCCTAATCTCTCTCTCTCTCTCTCTCTTTCTCTCCTCAACAGAAAAAACGCCGTCCACAAGTTCGGGGTTATGTTATAAATATGAACGTATGTTAGATGTATGAAACGTATTCAAATTACGATAATATATTCTAAGAGCGAGAATGCTAATACAGTACAACTTAAATGAAAATTACTTGGAGTTAGCTACACATCAAATTATTTTAATTATACTTTAAGTTAATTAAAAACTTGAAATAATTACGGTCCCCACAGCAAAACTTTTTCCTTTTGCTAATTACTTTAAAATTAACTAGTCAAAATTCAGTTCAGATGATTTTTTTAGATATGTCGGTAAATTTATAATTTGGCAGAATATTTAAAGCGTATATTCAGAAATTCGATGTATCTCCCTCATATCGTCATACTGGTAACTTTAAAACTTTTATAAAGATAATTTTTTCAGAAATTTGGAACAAAAATAAAAATGTTCCATGAAAGTTAAACTGTTCATTAAGAAAAATGGGGGGGGGGAGTGTGAAATTTCTGGTAATGTCATTTGAACTTTTTGTGGAGTACGAATACATTTAAAATGATATGGTTAATCTAGAAAATCTGAAAAATGTTTAACTGACATAAAGAGTAGTTTAGAGATCATTTAGAGTCATCTATACGTTAGATATGACTGGATTCCCTTAATATCATGAGAAATAAAAAGGCATTTATGAAAGATAACAGAGTAAATATTTTTGTATTGATTTTGCCCTACTGATATTTAACATAAGAGTAAAAAAAAGTATTTGGATTATATTTGAAATATATATGCATCACACTAAATTACAATTTATATCAAACTTAAAATACAAAAAATTATCACTATATAAGAAAAAATTTTAGTATGCATATATATGCAAGTTAAAGATGAATTAGATTAATATTGTATTCGTGGAATTATATGATGGTAGCCTACGTCTTAAATATACATATTAATCCTCTCTCTACTAGTAATACTTTTACCATCTAATACTAGAAGGTATTATCCTCTCTTTCTATGACTACAGTCAGGTAATTTTCTGTCTAGTTTCGATTTCA
>BMAO01023471.1:0-19093 GCA_019973975.1 Trichonephila clavata
CCAACTGAATAGAACAGTTACAAATTTTATCAGTAAGAAAAATCAGTATTGTACACATATTTCTTTTAAGGGGATTTTACATTTATTAAAACAGTAGATGAAATCGTTGAGGTGTAATTTTTATACCAAAAATCAAAACTCTTTGTTGTGTGGGTTGGGTTTGAACTCCCGAACACCACCTTTTTGTACCAACCAAGAAAAGTTCTGTATAATAATACTTCGACTTACGCTACCCTGATTTACGTGAATTCGGAGTTACGCGATTTTCAAATCTCGTCGATTCGTCCCCCCCCCCCTTCTCTGAAACTCGAGCAGAATAAGTGCCAGATCCAAATGAAATTGGTAATGTTGTAATACCTGTCGGTTCCTGCTTCCATCTGAAACCCCTTGTCTACCCGCAAACCCGGCTAGGTGCTTTGGAGAAACTGAATAATCACTAGACATGATTTCAATCTAATTAATTTATTGTTACCAAAATATCAATCAGACACAATAACAATCTAATTAAGATAGACGATCAAATAGTAGAGCGCGGAGGTGAGATTCAATAGCACGGGGATACTACTACGGACCCTTAACTGAATCTACAATAGCTTAAATACGCTCACTATAAACTACGTCGCACACTAATAAGCTAATTTCTAATTAATCAAGGCTCACGATACCTGTTCTTCTATGAAGTGGATCCTACACTTGAATCTTGCAGGAAATCTTTTATCTGGATTTAATCCCTATCGTTGGATCCACACTCCGTAATCCTTTTCGTTCACTAACTCCAAAATCTCTTAATAATTCCACGGTCCTTCAATCTGCACTAACAACTAACTCGCCAACTCACTTGCTACTCTTTGCTAACTCCAACTTTCCAACCCCCAAACTCGCGAAAACAAAATTTATATAATATACTTCATTTGCATAATCACGCTTTCTTACTCGGTGAAAGTTGGTTGAGATAAAATATTTTCACCCAGAAGAATCCTCAAGGTATTAGTAGAGTCGCGGATAGATCCGTCGCAATGTGATTGAAGAAGTTGTCGATCTTGCCAGGCAAATAAATTAAAAAGTAGACAGGGATGACGTTCAAGAACTGCTGGATTTCCACAATCAGGAGCTGACCATTGATGAGCTCATAGAAATGCAAGAGCAAGACATTGAGGAACTTGTCTTTACTCCCAGTTCAATCAAAAGATCGAATGATGGTTGGGAATTTGACAGAAGGCTTCAGTTTAATTGAAAGAGGGTTACAATTTACGTGAATTCGGAGACAAATCTCGTCGATTTGGGGTGACCGCTTAAAAATTTTACCAGTTAGTAATTATATACGGAAAAATCAAGATTGGCTGAAAGTACGCAGACTAAGCCTTCTATTGACTATAACAACAAAAACTAACTTCAGATAAAAATGTTTTATTTTTTTAATGTATTTTTAATTGTTTCATAATAAATGTATCATCTGATATAACTATATTTGGGGCTATTGTTATTAAATTTGCATTAAACGCGGTTTTGAAATTGATTTTTTTTAGTTCTGTAGTTATATATTAGTACATATTCCGTACTTATTATTAGGTTTTAATAATAACCTTTTCCTTACCTCACCACACCTACGACATTGGGCAGTAGCCTATAGAAGAAATTTAAAAGAAAGGGGGTCGAGGGTTGGAGGTCTACCATTCTCGTATCATACCCCAATACGCAGCCAAACATATTTTTTTTTGATTTTGTCGATTGTCGGGAACAAAACACAGCAAAAAATAAATTACTGAATAAATTATCAACATTAATAAATAAAAAAAAAATTACTATTGTCAAATACTTAATTACATTTTATATACTATATACATGGGATTATAATGAATCGGAAAAAATCTAGGGTTATGTGGGAGGGTCCGAACCCGTGGACTCCTCCCCCGCCCTTGTGTGCGCCACTGACACTGGGTGGACCAAATAGCCCGCACCTTGGAAAAGTCTGCCCACCCCTGGTCTATAAGACATGCTCAAAGACTACTGAAACAATATCAAGAGCAAGAACATATCTCAAATTGCAAAGTGAATGACGATCGTAAAAGGGGTAATTTATCCAGAAGATATGAAGGGATAAATATTCACATGAAAACGAGTTCAATCGTTTTTGTTTTGAAAAGATGATAGAAGAAACTCTTCAAAATCTTTGCGATAATTACATATCAGTCGATGAAGATTATTGTAATTTAGATAAAAATGAATGGCAACGGCAAAGTAAAAAAAAAAAAAAAATTGAACTGAAATGGTGTGGCCGATTTCAAATCATCATTTATTTCAGCCTTTCTTTCCCCCTTTGACCCTGAAAAAAGACCACACGTTCGCTAATAAAATTATAAAGTTTTAAAGAAATTATCACTTATAACTTATATAATGACAGTATTTAAATTTTTTAACTACCTTTTCATGGGGAAACTAAAAATATTTTCAGGTAAGAAAAAAAAAGGTTTTGAACTACTACTGATATTCTGTTTTATATTTTTCTGTAAGAAAAAGATATTAAATAGATAAAACGACCACACGTTAGAAAATTGTGATTTAAATAATATGACTTTGCTAAAATTAACACCCTACATCAGTATAATAATTGCATTTTAACTTGCTAACAGCGCGTATATTGAAAAAAGGAAATAAATACAGCCCATAGGACAAGTTCAAATTTAATAATTACGATATAAAAACAACTGTATAAAGGAAAAAAATCACTTCTGAGAAACATATTCTTCATATCAGAAATATACACTCTGTAATTTCAGATAGATTCTGCTATCATCTGCTCTACTAATATCTATAATTTTATAGAATGTTATAAATATGCAAAACTAATGTAGGGTTATAAGCTTTCCAATTAAGATTGAGGAAATAAATTATACACATCATTTTAAAAGCCTTTTTGAATTCGGATGGACTTTTTTATGGAGAAAAACTAAATGCTTTTAATATAAAGAATGAAATAAACTTAGAATGTGTTTTTAAGTTTCTTTTAACGCGTGATGGCATTTTAAAATAAAATAATGTAGAAATAAAACCAACAGGAAATCAGCTTTAGGATAAAAATGTTTAAATATTATTTTCTCATAAACATCACCACATAACGAAAAAAATATTTTTTTTTTTTTTCACAAAATTTTATTTTCATCAAGCCATTTTAATTTTTCCTGCTGCATCACCTTGACAGCAAATATATCAAAATTAAAAAATGGACACGTGAATGGAAAATTGAATACGTATTTAAATATAACATTTCAATCTGTTTGACACATCTATAAAATATACAATGTATTAAAACATTATAATAAAGTATGCAAGAAGTAACATAGAAACATTATCTAAATATCAGTCAAAAATTGATTAATATTCAACAAGATGCCATCCTTGTAAAAAAGATTTTTGACGATATCATCGCTCATATATAATTGACGGAATATTTGATTTAAACATAAAATTCATTGCGGTATCTACCCTGAATTGATAAGATGGTATATTTCATTGGAAATCTTTCATCTAACCCTGGGATAGCAACAACCTGAACGTTATTTAAAATAATCTATTGTCTATGCAATTGCTTACAAAAATGGTTGATGCTAAAAAAATATTCCGACAACGCTATACATCTTACGTTTATATATTTTGACACAATATATTTTCAAAAAATCTTGTCAAATTTTTCCATTAGAGACAACATATAGGTAAAATCCTAGTTTATGCGACTGAGAAAAATAATAGAGCCTTACTAGTCGTTTTTCTGTATTGGATTTATGCACAATTTGATGACAATTCGCGAAATTGACAGTAAATAAAGGTGTGCCCTCAAACAACCTAACACTCCAAAATCTATCTCTCGATATATATGTAACAACTTAATTTAAACTGTCGGAAAACGCCATGGGAAACGCTAGCAATTCCCATGCGAAAAAGATTCATTTCCTATTCATAGAAAAAAATAATTAGATAACTTAAACAAAGAATTACCAGTAGCATCTAATGTTTTCCCTATAAGAATTCTTACTTAATTAAAAAAACAACTATTATTACCTTTTATTTGAACACGTGATTATGAAATTTCCATTATATTTTTCGCTATGTTTTAACTTTTTTACTTCCCCTTTCCTCTTGTTATTCGAGCGGAGAGGGGTTACTCACATGATAAAAACATTCCTGTTTATATATACATGCATTTTCAAATATACAAAATTAGATGTTTGTATATATGAAATCGCTTCACTCCAACACCGTTCAACCGATCTCTATGAAAATTGGCATGTATATGTATATTTTGTGAAGGAGGCTTTTGTGCTATCTTCTTTCTTGCAGCTCCCACCAGGTGGCGCTACAGAAAAGCAACATCTGCACTGTTCAATCCATCGCCAAGTTGCCACCGTGGTCGCTAAAAATGGTGCCAACTTGGCTCAATCGCCTACATTTCGCTATGTTTCCATTCAATCGCCATTATAATGTAAGTTACTGCGTTGCTTGCAAATATTACAATTTTGACATAAAATAAATACAACAGAAGGTAATATTAACGTATTAAACATCCAGATATAAGTTATTTGCACTATTTTAAGTGTTCTTTACACAAAATTTGTAACCATGTGTTACTTTTGCAGAGCAGAGATCAGCTTAGGATGGCGTTTTCAAAAATCAATCCACAAGAAAATTAAGGGGTGTTATAAATTTTTAAATCAGCTATTAGACCTTCAGATTTAATATTTAACAAATATGGTATTTTTGTTCGGCTGAGATATGCAGAAAACCTACTTTTTTAATTTGCAATTCAAGTAAAATTAACTCATTAAAAGCTTTTTTATCCTTCAATCTGTGTTGTTTAATTTTTTTCACTCTACCCGTGCGAAGAACGAGTATACAAGCTAGTACATATTTATTTATCGTGTTTATAACGAAATAATTATCAGAATTTATGTGCTAATTAACACGACTTGTGATGCGTTAGTTAAATGTTAAAAAATCGCCCAAAAAATCCAGAATTTTCACATCAACTAAATTTTTCAGTTAAATAGTGTGTAAATTGCATAAAGAGAATAGTTGTTGTTGTCGTGGGTTTTATCCTGGGATGCATACGAAATACGAGATATGAAAAGATGCTTACAATACAATCGCAGAAGAATATAGACTTGATTACAAACGATGATCCCAGCAAAGAACCGAAGGGGTGCGCTATTTTCCATTCGAGACGGGAATCCATTTCAGGCGAAAGTCCAACTTCTTTTCCAGAAGATACATCCATGCCTTATTCGGGATTCGAACCCGAGCCCACTCGATTACAAGCCGAATGTCATAACTACCATACTGGGTGGAGCGGCAAAAGAAAAGTAAGAAACAAAATAGAAGAAACTTGAAGTTTAAATTGATTGATTTTTTTAAAAATTAAAATACCATCAAATGGACAATGAAATACTAAAAACACAAGAATGTAAAAGAATTAACTCAAATTAGTGCCTTTTCACTTCACAAACAAAATATTTTGCTCAATCATAATTTAAGAAAATAACCCCAAAACTTATTTTTAAAGCCTTGACGAGGAGAAAAAAGTCTGAATTATTAAATCCAATATCATTAGCTTTCACTTGAAAATAAACTTATTTTCAATCGAACATCAAAACATATTATTAAAAATAGATTTCGTTTCTTCGTATTTCCCAAAATGTAAATTACCGTAAAATCCT
Organism: Trichonephila clavata; assembly: GCA_019973975.1. Taxonomy (NCBI): domain Eukaryota; kingdom Metazoa; phylum Arthropoda; class Arachnida; order Araneae; family Nephilidae; genus Trichonephila; species Trichonephila clavata. The sequence continues at coordinate 5,709 of BMAO01023471.1, forward strand.
ACGTATAGCGCGCACTTTTAACACCAAAAATTAGATCGAAATTTAAGAGTGCGCGTTATACGCCGGGTGTAAAAATGAGAGCTTTAAAAAAAAGAGGTGAGTATAAAAAAAAAATATACTTCTACACTTCAAGACTTCTACATTCATTAAAATACTGTTTACAAAACAGAAATGATATTTTTTATGAAAATGGATTGTGTCCTAGAAATATAATAATTTTTTTAAAGCTTGGGATAATACCTCGAATTAAATGATTTCAAGTATGTGAGTATTTTACACACGTACATTTGAGGTATCTTCATGAAAAAAGGGTGAGCGTTACACGGTGAGTTTTCCTAAAAATTAAGAAATGCAGCATGGAAATATAGATGCGCGTTATATGCCGGATTTTACGGTACACATACTGCACCGGGAGATCTTATTTTTAAAATATTAAATAGAAAGACGTAAGCTCCATTACAAATTTATCAACATCCATCCATTCAAAAATTGACAAATTTGTAGAATAGTACGAAGTGCCACTGAGAATTGTACCGTGTGCCACAGGTTGCCGAATCCTGTTTTCTTATGATATTTCATGTGTACGAAATCTTTAAATTTGAAAAATAAATCAGGTACTTTAAAATTAATTTTCTTCAAAATATGTATGTTTCCCATAACAAATAAATATCTAAACTTTATTGTGACTTAATTTTCTCACAATATTTAAATTTCTCTCCTAATGAAGCTTCTCCTTTCATTCAATATCGACAAATCTTAAATATCGCCGCGAGGAAATAAAAGTAACAAATATTTCACACATCAATTTAAGAACTCTCACTTGAAAATTTGAACAATTTAAAAATCCCCTCGACGTATTTTACTGCAAAAACATGTAAAGAAAATGCTTGACACTGCGATTTATAGTAAAAAAGAAGTAATAAATGGAAAAGGTATTTGTTATCTCCAAACAAAGACATAATTTATTGTTAATAAAAATCAATTGTTACATTGTTTATTACGAGAACAAAATAAGAAAAACAGGGGAGGGACAAGTGTACAAAATGTTCACTTGTCTAAATTGTACTTGTCCTGCACTAAATTGTACACGAAATTTAATCGTTATTGAGAAAATTATTGCAACTGTATAGGAAAAAGCCGAAACATTAAACCTCCTTTTTATGAGGTACAAATAAAATACAAGACCAGGGAAGCAATGAACTCTCTTAGAGTCGTACATTCCAGAATAAAAACGAAGATTTTAATTCATCCCAAGGTTATGAATGAAAGTACAAGAAGCCATAAAGAAAATGCTTGGTATCTGATTATTAAATAAAAGTTTCAGCCACGAATAAATCTAAAAAACAAAATGGAATTCATCACACCCATAAAAAACATGGTACATCACACGAGACGTTGAAAACAGACCAAGGTCACTACCATAAAAAAAAGCCCCACAGAGATAACGATATTCTATCATACAAGCAATATTCAGACATCTCAGACAAGCATTCATTCGCATTTTACATCAACTCAGATAAACCATCAACTTGGAGGTCGGTCGGGTGGCAGATTCATATACGATAAAGTGGACAAAACCATCTCTTGGGGGGTTGATACCCATCAAGTGAAAAAATCTTTCAAGCTGAAAACCCCCCGATGCTGAGGTCATCCCATTATCCCCTTTACGCAGAGGGGATGAGGCTTAAATACCTCTGACACGAAACCCCTGAAGCGAGTTCTATTTTGAAGATGAAATAAAGATCTCAAGCAACTTTACGAGGAGAGTGGTAGCTATCAGAAGTTGTGGGAGTGCCCGTTCCCCCCGGCCCATAATTTGAGGCTTTCTTTTGTTGGAGGTGACGTTGCTTCGTTAGAGTTTGGATTGTAAACTTTTTTTTAGGTTTGGAATCGTAAATGCGGAAAGGGAAGGTGTAGTCTCTAGTGACCTTGAATTTAGTGAATTTTTAACTCGTAAATAAGAGGCTGGCTTTGTCGATATCTGTAATACTGATGTGCTCATGGATTCAACCCAATGCCAGTAGCCGGTGCTCGTAAAAATTGGCATTGTTCAAATTTTAATGCGGATCGCGCCGTTAAACGTCCGATATTTAAAAAAAGCGGGAGGGGATAGAGGATTTTCAAGGACAAAGGTTATTTTATGTTGAACTAGAGGTCATAAATTTTTAAGTTTCTATGACACGGATAACGATCGGTATAATTTCTCACAGAAAGCAATTCAAAAATTTTATATGGGTTTTAGATACAAGGTGCCACATATCGCGAAATTTGCGTCATGTATTGGGAAAATCACGTGGACAGTAACGTAATGGAGGACATTTGGGCCCCCTGCAAAGTCAGGTTTTGGACCCTCTAAGCGACGCATGGGTGTACGTTACGACACGGCACGTGGACTCTTTTCTTTGCCAAAAATAAAACTTTTCCCCCCTTAACTAATTCAAGGAATTAAATACCTACAGAAAACTCGGTTTTCTAACTTATTCTTTATTTTTTAAAAAAAAAAATCTGACTATTTTTAAAATATTTGAAAAGTGTCTCGAACCTACCACAGATGTGAGATATTCGAAGAAGATGAGGAAGAAATTCTGCGACCATACTTCTCTCTCTAAAGAAAATTATTTTTAAAAAATGACGAGAATTAGAAATTAAGAAGTGCATTATTTGAATTTAGAAATTAATTGAGATAATTTTTTTCACCGAGTTTGGCGATTATTAAACTGGTGTTCCAACTTTTCCAATTTGATTCATTTATTGTTTTCTCTTTTAGCAAAATCAACACAAATATCACATTTTATATTTAAATCAATTTTATAATTATTTTTTCGTACTTCAGTCAGATCAGGCTTTTTCTCCCTTTACTGAAAATCATTATGAAAATTTAAGCCTTTATCTACTTTTTAAACACATTTTATATTCAAGCGATTAATTGTAATATATACTTATAAATAATCAGAATTACTATTTTTAAGAAAATTGAGCGGGAAACGCATTCTTTAAACAATTAATTATATTACATTTTTTGAGATTATTCAAAAATTTATAATAAGTATGTATATGTACAGTGTATTGTTTTGTTTCCCAGTGTCAGATGATAGAGGTGGCCGCGGTAGCCCAGTGAACAAGGTCACGGGCTCATGGTTGCGGTGTCATAAGTTCGAGCCCGAGCCCAGAGCTGATGAAGACCCGCCATGAGAAGGGGACCAATGCACGTCAAATACGTCGATGCTCAAACACCTCCCATTTGTGTGGTGTGGAAGTTCGGAGAGAGAGGTGCCGGAGCTCAGGTGTCATCTGACTATGGTTCAAAATTGCGAAGTCCGTCGCCAATAGCCATCGTGTAACTTTGAAGTGTGACGTTAATATAGCTTTCAATCAGATAGAGCAAATAGTCAATAGCAACAAGCAGTATTATTTTCTTAAAAACTAGTATTCATGCCTCATTCAAGTCTTATCCCAAGGAATGGTTCGAGACTCCTGTCAAACACATTTTGATTTTGACAAAACATAGTAACAACAATAATAATTGCAGTGAAAATCACTTAGTACGAAGCAAAAAGGACTGAAATATTTTCTCGTGTGTTGAAGGATATTTTTTTTAAAAAAAAACATGTATCAACAAAATTAAGTTTATTTTATTAACATAGAGATATATGTACATAAGCATATATGTAATAAAAATCAATGAAACAAAAACATTCACAAGAACTTAAAGAAATTTAATACAAAATTTTCAAAAATTTTGAAAAACAAAGTTTTTGAGTTTTTGGAAAATAATCTGATTTTTCTTTGCATTTTTTTTTTTTTTTTTTTTTGGCATCAAATTGTCAACGAATTGTTCGATATCGTCTATTTTGTTGTTCATTTCCCCATTAGAATGTACGTTTACATAACTGCGCATTCTTTTAATGCTGTTCTCATTATGTGGGAACAAGAGCTGCATTATTCACTTGATTTTCATACTCTGAATCTTTATCAATGATATTTTTTGTGCTTTGAATGAACTCCAAAATGTCTTTATTTTTTTATAATTGAATCTGTACACACATTATCATCCTCTACTGCCATTAATTCTTCCGATAATAGAATAGGACAGTCCAATCCGGCTGGTGTTTTCCGTATTTTATTCATTCCCAGACGGGAAAAATTTTCCTGTTAAGCGATTTATGTTTTGTGTTAAGCGGGAGAAAATGCGGGAAAATACGTAGTAGTTTGTCGGGACCGTTACGTTATTTCGTATTAACCCATATTTTCTCTCTTTAACTGTATTCTAAAATAGTTTCTTTTTCGATAAAGAATAAAATTCCCTCCAAAATTAAATCAATCAAAATGATTTATTTTTTTATTAGATTAGGTACATGAAAGATTCAGTGCATTAATATTGTTTTTAAAACACCAAAAAATGCATAAACAATGCCCATAGCCACAAAATACAGAAAACGAAAGAACACAAAGCGAAAAATTCTCCAATTAAAATGGTTTCTAGTCTCCTTAAAGTACTACAATAAAAAAAATTGGCAGTTATAGAGACTGCCGATAGAAGTGAAAACTTAAAACTTTTAGTATTAAAATTTGAGATTTCATAATGTTTGAATAAAAATGATCAACATCAATCTGGTTTTCACATCTATTGACACTCCGAGCAGCAACTAAATGCACACACACATGTTTATATGGTTTTATATTATTCAAATATATTACGGGCTGTACAAGATCATGACAAAATATAAATAAAATTCAATTGAAATAACAATTAATATACAATCATATTATTTATGGATAGTATTTGTATTTACTTAAATTTCAATGCACTTGATTTTTAACATTCTTTAATTGTTTGCATCATTCTCATCATTAATTTCAACAACACTAAGACTTTTTGTACTTTATTTTTTTCATTTTGTTCTAAAAAAGACACAATAGGCTTATGGTAACTAAAGTAAGAAAGGCAAATGTTTGATTCAAATTTATCTATGCAACGCGTTAAAACCCCATCGATCGTCGTTTTATATTTTTAAGAACTGAGCTTTTGCTTTCAATCATTGGACATATTTAAATTAAGTGTTTCATTTAGAAATTCAATTAGTGGTAGATTTTTATCACCTGCAAAGTTAATATTGAAGTCTCCACTTAAAATCATCGGTACATTATCATATTTTCCGCCAAATCTCTTTTCGAGTATTTCAAAACCTTCTATTGAAAAATCATCAAATTTTCGAATAAAAATTGTTGTATCTGTCTCATAGATTTTCCAGGCGAAATATAAACGACAACCATTAATATGTATTGCCCATTCTCGGAATCGCAACGAGCAATACACAGTTTATACACATTGAACTCTTCACTAAATCCATTCAATTTCACTTGTAAGATATACACAGCACTATTCGTCAGCTGTATAGCTACAGATAAGCATGTCGGTGACGCGAAAGCACGAGATTTCACCCATCCAAAAAGTGTGTAAGGCGAACAGCACACTGCGCATGCGCTAGTCAGAGCATGTCGGTGACGCGAACCCATAAGATTTTCCCCTACCAAAAAGTGCCCAACGCCGCTAAAGAAGTTTTCACTTCACAATAAATTTGATAAATTTCGAAAAATAAACTTTAGCTGGGTAGGTTTCTTTTCCAATAAACCCTCAACACAGGCTACTTTAGTGAGAGAAGGGGGTTATATTCAAAAAAAAAATGTAACGAAAGCATCTAAGGTATAATCTTTACGCTAAAAATCAACAATCTTTTAGTCTATGATAGAGTTTCAGCCCCCAAAACCCGCTTTTTGTTTTAGCTACTGTTCATAACCGTAATACTCACACAATCAAAGGACTTGTAGTATACCCCTTTTTTTTAATTCCTATTAAAAGTTCACTTTCTAACTCTGTTTCCTGCTATACATACGTTTATTTAAATCTTGTACAATATATATTTCCACCATTTTTTATAGTTATGTGTCTTAAAATCAGGTCTCTATCTTCTGGCTTTGTTAGTTGATAGTTTAGTCTTGATAGATAGTTATTTTTCAATTTATTATACTATACATACATACCTACATATACATATCTTATTCAAATTTTCAATCGTTAATAAAATACTTTCTATTCTCATCCATTCAAATTCAAATACATTTTTTAAACTTGTAGTGGATGACACTTGATGTTAATACTTTTTTCAAATATTAATTCATTAATTAAATTAAAAAATGAATAAATAGTAACAAAAAAAAATAATAGTTCAACAGCATGTATAGAAAGTCATTCGTTGTGTCCGTGTAGCGCAATGGAAACCGCGTTGGACATCTAATCCAAATGTCGTGTGTTCGTATCCCATCTGGGACGGCCTAATTTCTGAGAATGTGATTTATTTTTACTATACTATTATTGGAATAATTTAAATTTAATGAAAGAATATATATAAATAGTAACGAACAAAAAAAAACTAGTCCAATACCCTATATAGAAATGAAAAGGGAAAATTGCAAGGAAAATCGCTTTTTATTTTGTCATTTAATATTGTGATTCTGTCATGTATATACATATTTATATATATTATTTGTAATTATTTAATAAAAAGTTACTAAATAAAAAAAAATTCGTTTACCTAAGGAGGAATTGACTTAATTTTTTTTTTATTTTACTTGTTATTAATAAAATAATGGATGGTTCATAACATCTGTCGTAGTGATTGAAAAGACTTAACTTAAAAATCTGTTTGAACGTACCGAAAAGATATTTCAATAGATATTTCAAGAAATAGCCAAATTTTTCACTCGGAGAATTGATGTCAGCATCGTTTAAGATCATGGAAATCTTCAAGTTGATCCGGTATACTTAGCTGAAGAAAGGTCGGACAATAAATCACCAATTTCGAAAATAGGTTCCAAAACGTCTTTGGTATCGCACAATGTAATATGTTTCAAAATAAGGAAGTAGTTTTCTGGAGCACCACTATGTATCCTTTAAATAAGTTGAGTCATAAGACGGTTTTCGCACAAAACTTTCTTAAACAGCACAAATTTCAACGACTTCAAAACTTAATAAACAAAGGAATTCAGTATTTCATGCATTCGTTTTCTGCACACACACAAGCACACAAGTTTCTAAGAATCATTTTACTATAACATTCTTTATAGATTGAAATGTTTCTAATTCCGCTTTCGAATTCTTGAGTTTTAAAGCATTCGTCATAAGTCTAAAAATGTATTCCTTTTTCGCAATGTTTTGTAATTTTATAAGTTAATTTTTTAAACATCCAAGATTCTCAGATTTGCTCTTCTAAAAGAGAAAGCAAAAATATTATTGCTTCAAAATTTTCAACCACAAATGTGTATCTTGCTACTATTTTAAAGTATTAAAAAAATTGTAATGTACTTTGTACATAATTAACCACAATTTTAATAAATATTGCTCTACTTTTTGCGAAACTACTAAAAATATAGAAAAATCTTTCTTTAGGGCTATTTTTTAAGTAAGGTCCGTTTGTTTTTTTAAAAAAATAGCAACAATATTTTGTTTTAAAAAAAAACCTTTATTTTAGGATTGTACATACTTTTGCCTATTTTTCTAGATAGTTGCCGAGTTTATTAATGCATTTGTCATACCTTAGAACTAAGTTTTGAAAATCCTCTTCAAAGAAGTCTGCCGCCAGTTCGGACAGCCAAGAGTTCACGGCCGCTTTCACTTCTTCATTGTCACTGAAGCACTTCCCACCAAGACTGTGTTTGAGGTACCGGAAAAGGCGGAAATCATTAGAGGAGCAGGGTCAAGGCTGTATGGTACAAGGTCCAAAACCTCCCAGTCAAAAGATTGGATTACGTCCCGAGTCGTTCGAGAAGTGTGAGTCCTTGCGTTATCGTGGAGGAGCAAAACACTTTTGACAGCATGCCACGCCGTTAAGAAGTGAAGGTGGCCGTGAACTCTTGGCTGTCCGATCAGGTGACAGACTTTTTTGAAGAGGGTTTTCAAAACATAGTTCTAAGGTATGACATGTGCATTAATAAACTCGGCAAATATGTAGAAAAATAGGCAAATGTTTGTACAATCCTAAAATAAAGGTTTTTTTAAAACAAAATATTGTTATTTTTTAAAAAACAAACGGACCTTACTTAAAAAATAGCCCTCGTAATTCAATTTTTCTCACGCAGATGTCCTGAACCTGGGCTTCCGTGAAAGCCTAGGTTTCCTGGAACTGGGGTTCCGCAAGTGATCATTATTTGCTTAATCAAAGCGCCAAAATCTTAGAAAAATTTTCATGTACACAAAAGGTAAAATTCTTAAAGACAACTTGTTTGTAAAAATAAATATTTTACGATAAAATAAAATCTTTAATTTAGTAAAAGTCGCGTGCTTCAAGCATGAATGGATCAATAAGAAGACTTGCCAGTGAAGAAACAATTTAGCTTATATCAACACAGAACATAGATAGAATTTAGAACATATCAACAGATTCGACGTTGGTCTAAATTTAAACAGGAACATATATGTAATATTTCAACGACTCATTAACGACAACTATTAAATTCAAAGTCTTTATTGAAGGTATAGGGTTTCCTTTATAGGGAGAACACTAGTGTAACGTGTTACAATGCTTTTTAACAGGCAAAAGAACCCCGACTTAGGGGGACGACGATATTTAATTATGGAAAGTCGGAAGATATAGCGAACATGCAAATTCCCCAATCCCTGATTAATGGGGTTTTCCAGGACTCTACTGGTCCTGTGCCTCTAGACAGAAGCGGTAGTAAGCCTAAAGGGAAGGTTTAGTGTCTCGAGGGGAAAGGATGACGTAATATTACATTCATTTTGCATCAAGCAAGTTTTACTGAGCTTTCACCCATCTCTCCTAATTACCACACCACACCAACGCAAGAAAAATTTTCGAAAAAGGGAGGTTTAATGACATAGTTAAAGAAATCACTCACATCGCACATACACACACATAAGAGCTATCCTGAGGGAAACTGGAAATTCCCTTGGGGATTAAGTTATTCACTCGCTAAAAGTTCGTGCAACGCCGGGCTTAGCGGAGAGGAAAGAAACAAAGAAGTAAAAGTAATTTCGAAAAATAATAATGGAAATTCTGATTTTGTTGAAGAAAAGGGAAAATGTTAAACAAGAAAGTCATTATACGCACTCACGGGCCATGCACTCACATCGTAAGCGTCACACCCACAGAAAGTGCTGGCGTCAGAAAGAAAGGAGGAAATTAACATGGGCATTAAGTTATACCCTCGGTAAAAGCCAGTGCAACGCCGGGCCATGCCAGCTAGTATATATATATATATAAATCAAATTAATGTAGTACATGAAATGCGACTGCCGATAGCTTCAATATACCTAGAAATCGATATATAGTTTGTGTAAAAAGAATGCAAATACATATCCTAATTATTAAATATAATCCAGTGGTAGATGACACTTAGAGCACGGATCAATGAGTAAATTACATTAATACCATGTTAAAAAACTTTTTTTTTAAAATACAGTATTTTTTTTGAAAAAAAATGTCTTAAGAACCTATAACTTGTAGATTCACTTTAAATTTTATTTCAAGACATATTCTTCTAAGGCTTGCATAGGGTTCCGTGAGTAGACTAAAATTGAAAATCACTGATCTAACGTATGAAATACATATTTTTCGATTAAATCTGAAAAATTTCAAGCACTAAGATTTTTAATAAAGTTACCCAAAAGATATCAAAAAGTTATACATAATATGGACGTCAGAAAAATAAAAACTTCATTCCACTGGATTTTACTATTTCTTTTCGTGCTTTGATTTCATCAAGGCTCGTAAAATTTTATATCCACAGTTAAATAAACAAGCATTTTTTTGTCAAAGAAATTTCACATACAAAATTGCACCTGTCTGCATAACTAGTCATTCTTTTTTCAAATGCAAGACAAAAAATTACAGCCACTTAAATTAATTTCGGTTAGCAATTTATTTGAAATTTTAATGCAATTTCTCGAATATTTACGATTCTTTCTGCCACTCTGCCTAACAAGTGGAAATTCTATGCTCTCGTTACCTATGATTGAGATACAATTTGTTGTCATTTAATAAATTAACAAGCAAAAACCAGTTCAATAAACAAGCCATTTCATTTCCCACAGAAAAAAAATCTCTGTCAATTACAACCATTTTATTTCCCTTTTATCGGTGCCGGGAACATGCCAATTACGATCCGTGAGAAATAACTCTTGTGACAAAACAATCCTTAATAAAGTCATCACTATTACTCCCCAAATGATGTCCAAAAACCTTTCACACTCTCCATTACAGTTCCGTCTTGCGCAGTATCGGCGACATCTCGTAGTATGGGACAAGGCACATTAAGATCAGAGATTCAGACAGGTAACATTAAGAAAGGTTTTCGATTTGTCAAAAGTCCTTATGGTAGTTATTAAAGCAAGCTTTGAGCGTGGTAAATATAAGGTTCACAGGTGCAAAATCAGCGCGAAGACAAATAACTTAATTATTGGTGTGGTCCTAAATGTGTTGTAGCACGCGCAGGGAAAAAAAGGCGGTGGGACAAGCTTCATCAAGATTAAAGTCCCCAATTTTTACATCAATTATGTTAATGACAGAAATATTCGTAATGAGATTGTTTCACACTAAAAATCGAGTTGTGAGCAGCTCTGCATGTATGTGGAATGATTTGCGCATGCCATGGGAATATTCGATGAAGTGTCATTTACTATAGCCTTTAAGAGACACTCAACCAACTAATATCAGCTTTATTTTTTTCTTACGAAACTTAATATCAGTGATTTCGTTCTTAATTACATTGGCTTAGGCGAGGTTGACTGAAAAAAAAGTCGAAAAAATATTTGCTTCAGATTGACTTTAGGCTGTCTTTGCCTATTATCTAAGTGCCCGAACCAAACCTGGAACACACTTCCGGGTAGATAACAATGCAATATAAGTTATAATATAAATATGTGACTTTATGAACCAAACACATGCCTGTTATCACCAGCGTAGCTAAGTCTCAGGGGGTTCTGTATCAAAATTCCTTCAGGGCCTATTATTAGATATGGGAGCCCTGTTAGTGGGACTGTAATTACACTTGTTGGGGCCCTTGTGGCATGGGGTATCATTAATACGGTGGTAGCGACGCCCCTGCCTGTTATATAGTATTCTTAAAATGTAGAAAAATTCCAAAAATATATAACTTTCCACTTGAAAATGTGGTGTCTGAGTGGCCGCAGTAACCTAGTGAGTATCGTCAAGAGCTCGCGGTCGGCGTGTCATGAGTTCGAGCACCAGTTCCACTGAAGACACAAGGCCGTAGTAGCTTGGTGGTTATGGTCACGAACTCGTTGCCGGTGTGGTATTGGTGCCACTGAAGACCCGCCGTGTAGAAGGGATAGATGCATTTTAAATCTGCCCCGGCTCAATGTACTCCCCTTGGTGGGGTAAAGTATTTAGAAGAGGGTAGTGCCAGCTCAATTGTACTCGCCACTTTGTGAGGGAAGCGGTATCTTTTCCCTCAGTGTGGGGAGGTCGAAAGGAAGACTAACCATATTCTTAAATAATTTCACTTTATTTTTAGTTTCAACAACAACGCAACTTTTATTAACCAAGCCTAGAGATGCACCCAAATTCTAAATATGAATTACAATAGCGAGGCTGACGAGATACGAGAAGACTAAATAAACAGATCACTTACGTTCAAGTAATAACTTCTAATTCTCTTTTTCTAATTTACTTTATATTTGCCAAATCGTCAACTTTAATGCTATAATATTCAGCTACTAAGTATCCACGCTCACACTTAATGTTTTCTTGCTAGCTGTAGCAGCTCTCTAATCTCCCTATATCTTAATCTCATCTGATCTCTAACTCGAAAGTTTAATCTTTATATACAAGACTTAATTTGCATGTTCACATCTTCTTCACAGGAACGTTTTCAATAAATTAAATTTTAAAAGCCATCTTTCCCCAACAGGATTTGTTAATAGAAAAACACCGAACAAGCCCGTGACAACTTGACCAAGGTTCAAAATTACGAGATCCGTCGCCAGTAACCCACGAGTTGCTTTTTATAGTGCGATTTTAATAAAACTATCTCACACGTCACTGAAGACTCATTTTGCAGAGGAGCTGATACACATTAAATCTGTAATGGCTCAAAGACCTCCCGTGGTATGGTGTGGTAGTTTGAAGAGGGGAGGTGATATCGTCCTTGTCACTTGACAGTGGTTCAAAATTACGTGGTCCCTCGCCAACAGCCCTTATTTTGCTTTAAAATGCGCCGTTAATAAACACTCAATCATGTAATGTTTGAAAGCTATTTTTACCATTGTAGCATAGGGAATGAAATATGGACCAGATAAAATGGATCGACTCGTTTCTACTTCAAAATATATGCAGCTATGTAAAAGACAACGGAGACAAAATGTGTTTTTATTATTTTTTCGCAAAAAGTGTTTCGAATTTTGGTCTTATTCTTTGTGAAGACAGCATTAAGAAAAATTTCTAGTAAAAGAAAGTGCATTTTTTGTGAGGATTTTGTACAGATCATGATGCATTCAAGAAAAGTAGAAATGTGTTGCTACGTCAGAATATACAATCCATCCACAAAATGAATTCAATTAAAAAGTTGGACAAATGCTTAAGTTAAAAATATTAAAGTCCTTTTATCACGCGTATAAATTAAAAATGTAATCTAACTAAAGTTTTTGTGTATGTAATTTGAATTTTTTTTTAAAGGTCAGTTTAAAGGTAAAATTTTATCAAAATCTAAGTCACTCAATCAAAAATGCATTCAATTTATTTATGCTATTTTTACCCTTTTAACTTTATTCAGATTAAAAGACACTACAGATAGATGAACTGTAACCCCTTATTAAGTGTAATCTTCAGAGTGAATTTTGTTTTTCCAGCAAAAATCTTTTCATTTTTGTCTATAAAATTTTGAAACTTTTAATTGAGCAGCAAAATAATACTGTGCGGTTTTAAGCGAAGATCTTAAAATTTTAGTAAGTTATAAGTACCCACTTTGATGCAGTCTATTTTAATGTTTAATAAGTTCATATTATTTTATTTTATATACATTTCACTCATTGAATGAAGTTTTTGCTGTTGTATTTTCTTAGGCGTACACAATTTTTAAATTGATACGTAGAGTACTTATATAGTTTTAAAAATATATATGTAACTGTAAATAGTCGAAATCCATTTTTACGCATAATTACATTGAGACGGATCTATCCGCGACTATATTAACACCTTGGGGACTCTTCTGGGGAAAAATAAATTAATTCAACCAACTTTCGCCGACCAAGAAAGCGTGATTTTGTGAATGAAGCATATTATATAAATTCTGATTTCGCGAGTTTGTGTGTTGGCACGCTGGAGTTGGCAAGTAGGAGTTAGCATAGTCTG
>BMAO01023472.1:0-21873 GCA_019973975.1 Trichonephila clavata
TTGTTTAATTAACAGTATTCCATGAAAAAACTGTTTATAACTAGGTGAGTCTTGGACTCTAGTTGGCATGTTAATTTGTGAAATAAATGAGATTTGGCAGTATTAATAGCTTGGAGTATTAATTTTCAATACAAGAAACTTTTATTTTTTATTTTTACGACACCTGGCGTCCTGTGCGACAGGATCATTAAGTGTCAATATGTTAACATCTGTTAAAGGCTTCAAGAAAGAAGACGTAATTTATTTGTGTCAAGAGATAAATGAGGACTTACCGTTGAAGGTTACCATATCTACACTGAAAGATGTAATTTTAAACAGTAAAGAATATAAAAATGATCCGGACTTTGTTGCAACCGTACTAGCCACAACTGTTTCTGAAAGGCAGAAAAAAGAAGAGAGAAATTGCCAAGATGAAGAGATAAAGCGCCAAGAAGAAGAGAGAAAGCGCCAAAAGAAAAAGAAAGAGAACGACAAAGACAACATGAGTTGGATTTAACGAGATTAAACTCCCAGACAATTTTAGATACTCTAGATGATCAAACTCCAAAGTCAGGTAGTGTAAAAAAGAAATTTCACTTACCTAGGTTAGAATTACGCCATTTTTCGGGAGATTTAAAGGACTGGTTGCCTTTTTGGAGCCAGTTCGAATATGTTCATAATGATGTTGATATAGCACCAGAAAATAAATTTCAGTATTTAGTGCAAGCAACCGTTAGCGGCTTACGCACTCGGGAGGTAGTGGAAAGTTTTCCACCCACCGGCGCCAACTACGCCAAAGCTGTTGAATCTTTAAAAAATCACGTTTTGGTCGAACTGATTTACTTATAGAATTCTATGTACACGAGCTTTTAAAATTGGTTTTACAAAACGCTTCGCAAAGTTCGACTGTTAATTTATGTACGCTATAGGACCATTTGGAGTCTCAGATGAGGGCATTAGAGACACTTGGCGTAACAACGGATAAAAGCGCTGCTCTACTTCATCCTTTGGTTGAGTCATGCTTACCGGAAGATATACTAAGAGCATGGCAAAGACAAAGAGGTCCTGATTTCCATCATAGTGGCGAACCACAAGAAAGGCTTAGTAGCGTACTAAAATTCTTAAAATCTGAAGTAGAATCAGAAGAAAGGATTTGTTTGGCGATGCAAGGTTTCGGTTTTAAACAAAAAGAAAGACAATATTGGGTTTAGAAATAAGAAATTCAAACCAAGAGTAAAACAAAATAAAACACCCACCGCCTCCGGTCTTTTTACCAATCCACATACTCATGAAACCAAAAAGTCATGTGTTTTGCGAGAAAACTCATCCCAGTGCAGACTGTTTTTCTGCACAAAAAATGAGTTTAGATGAAAAACAAAGGATTTTGAGGGGAAAAAATTGTTGTTTTGCCTGTCTGGCTCCCGGTCACCCCGTCCGAAAATGTCGTTCATTTTTGAGATGTGTAATTTGCGGGAAGAAACATGTTCCCTTGATGTGCGAAACAAACGAGTAAAAAAAAATGATTTCAAGAAGACAGAAGAAGCTGAAGTTTTCAATGGGGTCAACATGTCCAACCTGAGTGTGGGTCCTAAAGTGTTTTTACAGACTCTAAAGTGCAAGCTCGTATCAGATAAAAAAAGAAAAATCGTGCGAATTGTTCTGGACACCGACTCGCAAAAGTCTTATATTGTAAAGAGTCTTGCCGAAGAAATGGGATACATTCCTGTAAAGAAAGAAACTCTGGTACATTCACTGTTTGGTGGGATTAAATCGAAAGAATTTATACGTACATGTTACAGAATTAGGTTGAAACATATTAAGAACAATTTTGCATGCAACTTTGAAGCTTTGGATCAGGTAGCTATTTGTAATGATGTATCACCTGTGAACTCCGGGTCTTGGTTAAAAGAGCTTCAAGAAAGGGATATAACATTAAGTGATGTTGGAGAAAAGCCACACACAACCTATACAAGTACTTATAGGAGCTGATCTTTTTGGAAAGATTTTGAATCGGTCAGCGTAGGGGGTCTTACCATGCGGATTAGTAGCCATTGAGACTTTGCTTGGGTGGACTTTGTTAGGGAAAGTTCCTCATATTAAAGTTACTACAAGCAATGCCATGTTAGTGACATCACTTTTCGCTAAAGAGTTTGATATTTCGGACTTCTGGAAACTGGATTCTATTGGAATCAAGGATCCTATTGAAAAGCTCTCTAAAAAGAGCAAGAGGATTTGACTACTGAAAATTTTCTTTAAACTGTTAGGTATAATGAATATAATCGCTATGAAGTTCATTTGCCTTGGTTAGATAACTGTGTGCCTTTACCTGATAATTTTGAGCAAGCTAAAAGAAGGTTAGACACCACAACCAAGAAGTTATTTCAGGAAAATTTGTACGATAGATTTGAGGGCATGTTTTTCGAATGGCTGCGTGAAGGAATTATCGAAGTACTAATTGAAGAGAAAGATTTTCCTGCTAATTATCTACCTCACAGACCTGTTATCAAAATAGTAAGACAACTCCTATTCGCCCGGTTTTTGATGCATCTGCTCGAATCAAAGGACATCCGTCACTAAATGACTCCTTACATAGTGGTCCAAACTTGATTGAGCTCATTCCTGATATTTTGCTGCGTTTTCGAGAAAAGAAGATTGGTGTAATCCCAGACATAAAGAAAGCCTTTTTGCAAGTTAGCCTCTGTAAAGAAGACAGAGACGTCTTGAGATTTCTATGGTGGACAAGGCTTGCAAAGACTACAGGTCTTTTCGGCATACCAGAGTAGTTTTTGGCGTTCATAGCAGTCCTTTTCTACTAGGAGCTGTATTGAAGTATCATCTTGAACAAAATACTGACGTTGATCCTTTTGTAACTAGTTGTCTTTTGAAGAGTTTTTATGTGGACAATCTTGTAACCAGCGTCCACAGTGAATTAGATTTGTAGCGAGTGATAAATGTTTCTAATGGGTTATTAAAAAAAGGTGGTTTCATTCTGCGGGATTGGGAATCTTCACTAACAGAGGATGGAAGATCCTTCAAAACAGATCTGTTAGGCCTTCAATGGAATAAAATTGAAGACTGTTTTTCGCTAAATATCAGCTGGTTGATAGAAGTAAATGTCGACAACATTACTAAACGTACAATATTATCGGTTACTCACAAAGTGTTTGATCCATTTGGATTTGTATCTCTTGTGATGCTTTGTCCCAAAATTATGCTACAAAAAACCTGGAAATTATCATTCGAATGGGACGAAGAAATCACTGGATCCCTTCGACAAGAATTTTTACAATGGTTTAGGGAACTAAAAGTATTGGAAAATGTTACCGTTCCTCGCTGGATCAACATTAATCCAGAAAATATGAACTTCTCCATTCATACCTTTTGTGACGCAAGTAAAGATGCATATGCCGCCGTTACGTATCTCGTACAAGAGGGAGAATGTGGAAAGGTGCAATTTTTAGCCTCGAGATCACGAATATCTCCTCTGAAAGTTGCTACAATTCCAAGATTAGAGCTTCTTGCTGCATTGGTGGGAGCAAGATTAACGAAATCTGTGTTGGATGCTCTTGGATGGACGGATATTAGATGTTTTTATTGGAGTGATTCCACTACCGTTCTTACCTGGATCATTAAAGATGAAAATTGGTCTATTTTCGTGAATAACAGAGTCCAAGAAATACGGAATATTAGCCAAGTTTTTTCTTGGCGTCATATTTCTGGATTTGAAAATCCAGCCGATTTACCCTCCCGAGGATGCAAAGCAAGTATTTTATTGAAAACTAGATGGTGGGAGGGGCCAAAATGGCTTATTTTATTTGAAGACGAAGGACCATGCAATGAATATGAGTTTGATGAAGATGAGGTACACTAAAAGACAAAAGGAAAAGCTCAATATTAGCTTTGGTGTCTGTAAATCAAGATTCCTCTGCAGGCTGGTTTTATAAGCGCTTTTCAAAATATGAAAGCATTGTGAAGTTAGTGGGATGGATTTTGAGATTTGTAAAGAGCTGCAGATGCGATGTTCAGCTAAGGAAAAAGGGAAGTTTGGATGCTGAAGACAGGGCAGCAGAGGAAAAAAGTGATAAAATTGGTCCAGTCGGAATCTTTTGTGAACGAGCATGATGCAAAACTAAAAACTTTGAGTGCGTATAAGGATGCCGATGGAATAATACGGCTCAAGACGAAAATAATTTTCCGTCAGGATACAGAAGATTTTAGGGAACCAGCCTGTTCTCCCATCCAATCATAAAGTTGTCGAAAGACTAATCTTTTCTCACCATATCAAAAATAATCATGCTGGAACTCAAATTTTGCTTAATATTTTGAGAGAACACTTTTGGATGTTGAGTGGAATAAAAACAGTGCGTTCTGTTGTCTCAAAATGTGTCGTTTGCAAACGATTTTCTTCTAAATGTTGTGATGTTGTATCTGCTCCTTTGCCTGAAGATCGAATACGACATTCAAACGTGTTCGAGATCTGTGGAATTGACCTGGCAGGACCTTTATTTTTAAAAGATGGAAAGAAGGCGTGGGTATGCACTTTTACATGCGCCGTATGTAGAGCTGTCCACTTAGAGCTTGTTTCATCGACCGAAAGCTTTTTGCTAGCTCTAAAGCGATTTATAGCTCGGAGAGGCCGATGTGAAACTACTGTACTGTGATAATGGCACTAATTTTGTCGGAGCTTCCAATTTGCTTAGAAGTTTAGATTGTGGCCGCATTTGTAGCGACAATGCTCTTCATCCAATTAAGTGGAAATTTAATCCCCCTTCACCAAGGTGGGGTGGATGGTGGGAGAGACTAATTGGTATTCTTAAAATTCTTTTGAGAAGAATACTTGGAAGAGAAGTTTGGCATTCAAGGAGTTGACAACAGTTATTTGTGATTGTGAATCTGTAATCAACTCACTCCCTTTGACTTACATCGACGAATGTGACTCAGAATTTGTTCCACTTACCCCTGCGATGTTTCTTCAGGATAACAAAAACTCTGGTGTTCCAGACTGTGATGCGACAATCATAAAAGTCTCAACCATCGTGTCAAATGCAGGTTAGCTTTGCAGAAGGACATTCGAAAGAGGTTCAGGTCCGAATATCTTGGATCTTTGATAAGGAGGCCGGAAAAGACTAGAACTTCGATGATAACTCCCGGGACATTGTTCTCATAAAAAGTGACAACGCCAATCGAATCGATCGGCCACTGGGGAAAGTGACAGAAATTCTGCCTGGGAAAGACGGTGTGTGTCGACTCATTAAACTTAGAACATCTCGCGGAGAAATTCTGCGTCCAATTCAGCGCGTCTTCCCTTTAGAGATCTCTTCTAATGATTCGTCTTTTCCACCTGACAAAAATGCATTATCTACAAAAATCGCCTCTATGAAGAATGCTATTCCTAAGTGTTCTGACGACAACTTCATCGACTACGCATTTGTTCAAAACAAGACAAGACTAGGACGGACTGTTAAAATTCCCGAAAGGCTGGATCTCTAATATAGTTGTTGAGCTGTGGTACTTCCACATCTCAAGGTGGAGGATGTGAGATCCACTTTATAAATTTCAGTTTATTATGTTAAAAGCAAAACAATTATTTAAATTTATTATTTTGTTTACATGAATTTATTTATCATTGTTTAATTAACAGTATTCCATGAAAAAATTGTTTATAACTAGGTGAGTCTTGGACTCTAGTTGGCATGTTAATTTGTGAAATAAATGAGATTTGGCAGTATTATTAGTTTGGAGTATTAATTTTCAATACAAGAAACTTTTATTTTTACGACAGTTATCATTAATTTTATTTTCAAAACATTTTTAATATGCTTCAAGAAAACAAGAATACAATTAAAAAGTTAAATGGTATTAAGGTTTAAAAACTTTATTTTAATTCATTATGTTGCTGCATTATGAATTAAATTGATTAACAGTGCTTCATCTTAAAGAAACTATTTCTATTTATTTATGATAAAATACACAAATTTGATGAATCTACTAATAAGTGTTTAAATAGAATTAAGTATTTTAATTATTCAGTGCATTATTTATTTAGAAGCTTAAATCAGAAATTTTTATTTGTTTTATTTCATTAAAAAAACTTTTGTATCACATTTTCACATGAATCAAATATGTGGAGCAGTGCATTTTAATTCATCATCTCAAATGTGTTTTAAGATTATATGTGTGTAAGATCAAACAAATTTTTGGATAAAAATCTTTATGTCAAATATTGATATGCAGTTACTGAAATAGAATTTCTACTTATTTGGATGAAGCTTTCTTTCTGTTTTTATACAAGTTTGCTTAATACTGAGAAAGACTATAATGAGTTTTATCTAATTTAAAAATGACCAAAATATGTTTACTTATTAATTTTCATGGATATTCTTTGAGAAACAGGACTTCATTATTGGTAGTTGTACTGTAGTAAAGCAAGCAAAAGTAATAATTATTCATTCCATGATCTATCAAGCATTTCAAAGGAATAATGTTTTTTATTACTTACCATTTCCTTATCATTTGATGTATTTTGTGTTCATTCCTTGTTTCATCATCTTATCACTTTCTTGTTCTTAATGACATTTGTTCACACTTTTAATGAAAGTATCATTCATTTATTGCATGATTAATTATTAAATTGAATGGTCCGTGAAAATGTTTTTTGAAATAAATGTTGAAAAACAATTGTGCTGCGGATTTAAGAATCTTTTTCACATAAAAAAGAATCATTATGCGATGATGACCTAAGGTTTGACATCCTGTCTGTTCACTATATTTATCTGTCCTTCTTTTGGTGCTGATTGCACCTTGGGAATTAATAGCTTTTAAAAGTACTTTTTAAAAATAAAATGCATTTCAATTTTTTTTAAATTATATTCATATAATGAATATGTATAGAGAACACAACTACATACACAATTGAACATAGATGTATATACAGTCGACTCTCGATAATTCAAAGGGACCAATGAAAAACTCTGAATCATCGAGAGTAGGAAAAGTCTCTCAAAATTCACAAAGAAATTTTTTTTCTAACACATTTAAATTTTAAATAATGTAATAAACTATTGTACATACACTCAAGATCCAAAACATTATGACCACCCCTACATTTTGCAATGAACTCGCCTGGATGACGTGGAAGGCACCTGATCAGGTGGAAGTGGTATTTAACTGCTGCTGGAGAGTCTGAAGAATCATTCTTTCACTTCTGCGTGTGATGGGAAAGGCTGCGGATCTAAGTGACTTTCATAAAGGGCAGATTGTAATGGCTTGAAGGCTCTGAACAAGTATTTCCGAAACTGCATGACTCGTGGGTTGTTCGCGATCTACAGTTGTTAGTACTTATGCAAAGTGGATGAATGACGGTGAAACCAGCAGTAGACGACATGGTGTTGGACATCCACATCCTATCAAAAAATAAGGTCGTCGGAGACTGTCTCACATGGTGAAGCAAAACTGGAGCCAGACAGTGGCTCAGCTGAGAGCCCAAAACAATGCAGGGCCAAGTAGAATAGTATCAGAGCACACTGTTCAGCGGACACTGTTGGATATAGGGCTATGCAGCAAACGTCCCACTCGTGTGCCTTTGCTGACCAAGCATCATCGCCAACTGTGCCGGGCCCGGGGAGATTGCAACTGGTCCATGGATCAGTGGGAGAGAGTTGTCTGCTCAGATGAATCATGGTTTGTCATTCATCATGCCGGTGGTGACGGTATTATGCTTTGGGGGATGTTCTCTTGGGCGTCTCTGGGACTCGTGGTTGTGGTAGAGCAGACCATGAATGCTACAGGGTATCTGAACATCATTGCGAACCAGTTGCACCCTTATATGGCCTCTGTTTTTCCAGCTGAAAATGGAATGTTCCAACAGGACAACACCCAGTGTCACAAGGCAAAAATTGTGTTGGAGTGGTTCCAGGAACATGATGCTAAATTAAAGTTAATGTCCTGCTCGCCTAACTGACCGGATCTCAATCCGATAGAACACATTTGGGATGTCATGGGACGGCAACTCAGAGTTCAAAGACCGCCAATTCGCAATACCTCGAATTTGCGAGACCGTTGCTTAAACGTCTGGTACAATCTGTCTCCGGCCATCTACGAAGGACTTGCGGCATCCATGACAAGGCGGGTTGAAGCTGTGTTGCACACCAGAGGTGAGCCAACTCGTTATTGACAGGTGATCATAATGTTTTGGCTCTTGAGTGTATGTATGAAATTATTTTAAAGTGTTTTTAAAAAGTACATATTATACACAAGTTAAAAGTTATGTATTAGAAGAATACATTGATGTATTAAAAACGTCTAATAAAAAATACATACTGCACATCATTTTTTTGATGAAAAAATCTGTTATCTTTTTCTGTTTTATGCATTCTACCTAACTTCATCAATAGATTTTTTTAGAATAAAGGAAGCTCTATAAACATCCACATCAACATGATTTTGAAGAAAAAAATAGCGTAGTTTGCTTAGTGACACTTTATCTTCTGTCAGAGTTATTGGAATCAACTCCAATGGCCATCAAAGGGGCTTAGTTTCAGGGAAGGCGGGTAGAGACAATACAACACAAAACATGTAAGCTCCAACCTGTTTGCTACAGGACTCTACATGATAGGGAGTGTTTGAATTGTCAAGAGTTTTATATGATCACTTCAAATTATCACCTGTTGTATTCTGGCTAGCCATAGATATTACTTCAAAATATCAAGTGTGCCAAAGCATATTGTTTTAGTTCGATATATCAAGCTGAGCATATATTTTGAATTAGAAAGAAGTTCGTATTATCGGAGGTTTGAATTTGCGAGAGCCAATGGACGAAATTCACACCAGACAGACGCCAAGCGGGGAATCACGTGACAACTTTCCAACATTTGCACGTGTTGTTTCTTCGCGTGTTAAAATCTACACGTAAGTTGTTGACATTCTTGTCCTTTAATTTTATCTATTTAAAATACATGATATCATTGTATTTTATGCATTATTCTAGTTTA
The DNA here is from genome assembly GCA_019973975.1 of Trichonephila clavata. Taxonomy (NCBI): domain Eukaryota; kingdom Metazoa; phylum Arthropoda; class Arachnida; order Araneae; family Nephilidae; genus Trichonephila; species Trichonephila clavata. The sequence goes on from BMAO01023472.1 coordinate 8,970, forward strand.
TATATTTGTTAGGAAAAACTCTCAACAACTCTTTGATAAATTTTTGTTTTATTCTAATTTATATTTATCTAATTAGGTATTCGTTTGCTTCAAATAGTGTTAGCTAGGTTGGATCCTAGCACCTGGTACACAGCTAATAGTTATTTTAATTCTTAATTAATTTAGTAGTTATTAATTATATATTTTTGCGCAAGAATGGCTTACAGTATATATGATCAATACAACTTCTTTTAAAAAACTTGAAACTGTTTGACTATCGAATAACAATTGTATCGTTTCCTTAAAAAGAACTCACTATTATTATCAAATAGTCAGTTAAGTGTATATAAGATAAAAAATGTTTGTTTATAATTTTAATTCATAATTCAAAGTCAAGAGAAAATATTTATTCTGAAGTAAAACAATTTGATGATAATTTGTGAAAGGAATGTTTACAAAAATTAAATAAATTTTTCTTTGATTTTTACATTTCACAAATTAATGATTTCTAAATTATTAACAATTATTCTTTACTGTTAAAAATTGATGTCATTTCTTTCTTTAAATTAAAATAAAATATTCTTAAGGGGAATGATACCATCGCAAAAGGCAACAATTTTTAGAAATGATCAAATTTAATTTGATGATTTGTTGTTATGTTATTTTTTTTTTGAAGTACATGTTAAACTTGCAAAAACGTTTGTTTCTTGAAGCCTGTGAAAAAGATTTTTAGGTAATATGAAAGTTTTAGATAAATGTAGATAATTATCTTTTGGTGAAAGTGTATTTTTTTCCATCGCCTTCCCCCCCCCCCCATTTTGTACATAAAATATTAGAGTTGATATGGTATTTATCCTGCGATGAAAATGAATTTTTTTAACACTATATTTACATCAAGTTTGCCTACCTACACTTAAAATTTAAAGGAATATTTTATTTTAGTGTGTAACAGCTACTGGACGAAAAGGAATTTTATTTTTACAATGTATTGCATGTAAATACTTTAAATATATGTATGTGTTTTACAATATTATGGAGCATTTAAAGATATTTGAAATATTTCTAATAAAATAAAATTCTCCACCTTTGACTGTCTGATTTACTTAGTAATTTCTACTAGTTATGTCTCTTGACCAGGTATTTATGTTTAACGTTAAATACTCCAGTTCCATTTCTTGCAAACTTAAAACTTATTTGAAGAAATGTACTTTTTCTCTATGTTATCACTAATATGAATGAAAAGTACCACTTTACATATAATTATATTTATATGTTAAAAAAAATGGAAGATAAAACAACATCAGAAAAAAAAGATACAGAATTCTCTCTGAAATTTAACGTTTGAAAATATATTAATAAAGATTAAAATCATTATTACATCAACAAGTTACCAAAATTTATTATGAATAAATTGAATTCTATTCTAATCAAAATCACAAGAAAGTTAATTAACTACTTACAAGAAAGTTAATTAACTAATTATAGCATTGTTTTACCAGTACAATCTTATCTCAAAAATATCAGTGATTTTGGCCAATTAACGCCGTAACAATAATTTTGAAAAATATTTTCTGTATTTCTCTTTGCGATAAATATAAAATTAATCCAAATACTTTTCTTGGGTCAATATTGGTGAGTAACTCATGCAACAAATTTATTCAGGACTTACAAGCAGGATAATGTCAATATACATGAGTCATAGACTTTTATATTTATGTAAACATAAATATAATGATATAAAATAAATCTAATTTATAATGATAAATCTTCTACATATTGTGCAAGCACCAATATAAATGCATATTTGTTATAAATAGTAAAAAAAAATGCACATCTCTCTCTCTCTGTGATAGGTTTATACCACACAGTCAAACTCTGAAAAACAGATATGTTAATCAATACTACATAAATATATAACAATTTTTATTTTTTTTGTAAAAGAACTATGGATTCAAAAATGACTATTTTATTTTGATCATGTAGTTGTAAGCAAGACTTTTGTTTCCAATATATAGACGCAAATTTATTCTATTATACATATTTTAGTTTTAAAACTTTATGCCTTAATGTTTTACCATATTTGTAATTCAATTCTTGATAAATTATATCTTTTGCCTGAAATAGTGCAGTGAATAAAGACTTTCAAAATGCTGCACAATTTTTTTACGTGTAATTTTACAAATGGTAAATGATCATTTTGATTTCTAATGTTTGAAAGTGGTATTTGATTCACATCATTTAGTGGAGGTAAACATTTATGAACAGGGCCGGATCGTGACCTATGGTAGCCCTGGGCTAATGATACCTAGGGACCCCTAAATAATTAAACATTTCAATTTTTTTAAAAAAAATTTGCGAGGAAAAGTTTTAAATATACGAAACTTTCTCTTAAAGGTTTTTTTTTTTATTTCAAACAATTTAAATTCGTTTTAAAACAATAATTCACTGGTAATAGGGAGCGTTATAAAAAACTTCAAAATGGGAACAAATTTGGAAAAACGTCAACAAGTTTCTTTTCAAAAACTAAATTTAACATGTCACTACAAGTGTAGGGCAGCTCAGTTTGTTTTAGATAAGTTAGGAGTTGAACATCTTCATTTATTAAATGTTGGTCTACGTCATCTGAATAGGGAGTATACTCTCCAGGTTGTGTGTGTGACTTTCTCCTTACTTTGATCTCGCAAATACACATGAAATATTTAAATACTATATTCTGCATATACTTGATTTCTATTTAAAGCAAGGGTTAGTTTATTTAACGAAACAATAAGTGTATCCCTTTTAAATTGTTTTGTGCCATAAAGAGCTTTTTTAATTTGTCTTCAAATTTTGAAATAACCCGTGTCTTGTTCACATCACTATATTCGGCTTCACACTAGGACTTAAATTTTTGGCTCCGTCTTGATACTCCTTTAGTTTTTGATCTGATTCATGTACATTGCTTATAAACGTTTTTATTGACATAATTAACTTATTTTCTTCACAGATGTTGAAACCAGGGGTTTGTAATTTTTTGTTAACTAAATTAAATTTTTCAAAAATTTCTTCCTAATGTATAATTAAAATGAAAGTTTCAAATTTTGTTAATTTATTTAAAAAAAATTATTGCCTTTTTTCGAAAACCAATTTTTTTATTTTAATTTTCACAAAATGTTTTAAGAATATTCATGTTATTACCATAATTATCTTTTAAGGCTTCAACAGCATCGTAGTGACAAGACTATCTGCTCTGACTTAAACTTTTTAAGGTAAATTTCAGTTTAATTTCACGAGTTAGAAGTTCCCACATACGGGTCGAAGTAGAAAAAAAACCATATTTGTTGTACTAAGCCAATGAAGTTCACTATTTCAGTTTCAGCCTTAACTGATTCTGCACCAACCCGACTAAGGGAATGTGCAGTACACGATACATAATAAGAGGATTTATTTACTTTTTCTTTTAGAAGAGCTTGCACACCATTGTATCAACCGGACATATTAGCAGCCTTGTCAAATGACTGTCCCCTACAATTATGCAATAGAGTTCATTTGTTTCTAAAAATTCTTGTAGATAATTAAATACGTATAATCCAGTGTGACAACTAATCTTTATTAATGAGACACTTATTTCATACATTCCCCCGAAAACAATATCGTAGTACAATAGCAAATTGAACATTGTGGCACAAATTGGGTGTTGAACCCATTACAATTGAATAGTAAGTTGTATTAACGTTATTTATTTGAGTTGTCTCGATTATTTGCTAATATATCATTTTTGATATGTACGATATTAACGAATTTTGTTCGTAATTCTCACTGTTCAATATGTTCACGAATGAATGAGACAAACTCTCCGCAAGCAGTTCCAGGACACCCATAAAATTACCAATATGAGGAGAACTAAAAAACTTCCTCGGTACCTCTAAATGTTAAACCTCTTATAGCCAAATACTGTACTACCGCAATAACACGTTTCAGGACATTGTGGTAATATTATATTGTATATCTTTTCTTAATTGCTCCTGTAAATGTTTATCTAACAAAGGGGGGAATACAACTAAGGAAATGTATTTGGGGACGAGATTTTGTGTAATAGTAGTACTCCTATAGGGTGTTCAACCACCAATATAATAGCACCGAATAGACAGTCAGTTCCTAGAAAATAGCCTTCGAAATTCATACATCTTTTATACCAATTAAGTTTTTTTTTAGCTCCAGCGATGCAGTGGCATAGGTGGTAGAGCACCTGCATTCCGCGCTGTCTGTCAGGGTTCGCGTCACGCGATCGACTTGCTTTGTTTTTTTTTCAATTCGTTTAATTATTTTTACAATTAAATAAATTTATTTAAAAAAGGGTTGTCAAATGTTTTACGTAATTTTTTTATATTTTAAAAATTAAAACAATTACTATAATTACATTATATTTTATAAATATATTATAATATTAATTTATTATTATAATATTAATTATTTTTATGGCATTATTAATAAATAAAAATTTATTATATTAAATGACATTTTATTATAAAGTATTTTGTATTTTAAAAAGTAAAATAATTACAAAAAGTTTTATAATTAGATAAAAAAAGTTTTATAATATGTAAAATTATTTGATATTTTTTTATTTCAATGATTTTATATTTATATAAAATATTTGATAAGAAAAATTATTTAATTGTAAAAATAATTAAATGAATTGGAAAAAAAAAAACCTACCGCGTGACTCGAACCCTGCCTGATCGCAAAAAAAAGCAGGCACGCTATCACCTAGGCCACTGCATCACTGTGAAGCTGATTAAAACTTAATTGTATAGTATGAATTTCGATTGCTATTTTCTCCAAATTGACTGCCCATTCGACGCTATTACATTGAGGGTTGAACATGCTAAAGCAGGGATCTTCAAACTGTATTCCACGGAACCCCGGGGTTCCACAAGGCATATACAGGGGTTTCACGAGTCACAATAAGAAATCTAAAAGAAATAATTATCTTTGCAAAAGGATTCACGTTCTGTATGGTTTATGTTACAAGAATCTAAAGCTCTCTCGTTGCCCCCTCCCCTCCACACACAACCTATTCATTAAAACTGAAAATTTTATTTGTAACTTAATTTTGCAGCACTTAAAACTTTTATTATAAAAGAATAATAAAACGTTTAAACTTTATATATACATACTTTCTACTAGATTGTGAATATTCTATTGTTTACTACCTCGGGTTCCACAAGATAATTTTATACTCATTAGTTAGCACGTCTTGCAAACTAAATAGTTTTCTAATGGAAAATGCACCTTTTTACATTTGTGGAAAACAACACCTATAATGAAAGAAAACGAACAACATGTTGACAGAGTTGATGTTAAAATCTAAATTTAAGCAAGAACAGTTTCTAAATTTTAGCTTTCAAATTCTCTCTCAACAAAATACACAGGATTTCGCACACACCTATAACCCTTTTTATGCCAATCAGAACATTGGGTTTAAGTGAAAACTTTTTCTCAACGTAAGTGGATACAAAAACAAAGTATAAAAGCAAATTAAACTCAGAATAAGTTATGCGATTACACTTAATCTCAACAGACCTAGACTTTTGTTAAATTATATTAACCAAATTACATTAGAATTTTTTGAACAATAAATGTGCAAATACTTTTTTAATTGCTTTTACGGGGAGTGCCTGTAATATGTTGATCTACTTAAAATATTACTTTGAGACATAGTGTTCATCGAATGTGTTTGAAATTGGATTCCATGAAAACACTTTCTAGTTCAAGTTCACGAAAGCACTTTCAAATTCCAGGGGCTACACGAAAGTACCTTCAAGTTCTAGGGATTCCACGAGTTGAAAAAGTTTGAAGACCATTGTCCTAAAGGAGTACAGCTAATGCACAAAATCTTGTCCCCAAATGAGTTTCCTTCGTCCCTTTGTAAAACAGACTTATTTTATTTTCATGTCAACACTGAATTTTTATGTTCAATGCAATTTTCTAAACATCTTGTTAAGTGTTTCCTATCTGAAAAGTCAGTTGAGTATTGAAAATTTGTTTTAGAAAAAGGTTTGCTGGTCAAACAAAAAACACTACCAATACTAGTTGAATAACATAACCAAAAGATCTTCCCAGCACTTGGCCATTTTTAATTTTTTTAATGAAATGATTATTCGAAAATGATCTCTTTTGCCCTTTGTATTCTCTTACCAAAACAGAATATATATTGTTTTGATTTTTATTTTGAAAATAACTCCTTTCATGTAAAAGGATACAATCAATAAAATAATTACTTTGCGATTTAGGCAACAAGCCCACGTCAACCTTTTTTTAAAACTCAAACCCAACATTTTATAAACATTTTTCTGTCGAATCATTACTGTGTGTGTGTGTGATGTCCTCTGTCTGAACAATACATTTTTAGAAGGCAGCTAGTAATCGAGATCTTGCATATTTTCTCATTAATATCTGCTTGTTGTGTTTCTCCGTTTTCTTTTGCTAAGTTCCATCCCTTTCACTTCAGTGGCGTAACGTACACCCCTGCAACCCCGCATTGCGGGAGCCCCAGGTTCCAGTGGGCCCAAAGCCTATATTATGTAATGGTTTTTCAATCCTTTGTAATAACTGGTTTGGGGCACAAACCAGGGGGCGATTGAACCTATTGCACAACAATAAATGGCAACAGAAGGAGGGTCAACTATGCTTGTACATCTGCTCGATGCCCATCGGCACCGTCCTATGATAGAGCCTCTGTCTATTAATAATTAATTTCCACGTATTTGGTGGTAAGGCGAAAGAACAAAAGTAAATAGTGCTCTTGCTCTCGAAAATAAAAATAAATTTGGTATAGTATTTCGGGTATTTTATTTTTTTGAAATGTACTTTTTTATTGGTTTATTATTTTATTACTATTTTGATTGTAAGCATCTTTTTCCGTTTGTTACCTTCAACGAGGAATGGGGGCCCCTAGAACCCGGGGGCCCTGGGCGGCAGCCCATTAAGCCCATACGTAGATCCGGCCCTGTTTATGAAGCTGTAGTAAATTAAGATATTTTTCCATTTTTGTAGTGAATACTTCTCAAAAATGTCCCCCCCCCCAGTAATATTGTAAAATTATAAAGTAAAATAAGTTTAAAAAAATACTTGTTTTTGATATGACATGTACGATTACATATCAGATTCTTGTGTTCTAATTTTAGATAATTAAATACTTAAGTACCTCTGTTACTACTCTGAAGATGAGTAAAATAAGTAAAACTTTTAAGTTAACTAAACATCATATGTTCTCAATATAACTTCATTTAAAATAAACAAAAATTTGCTTAAGTTAACTAACATATTTTACTGTCTTATGTCTGATCTAAATATAATTTTATTTCAAATAAACAAAAATTTGCTTTGAAGTATTTACATGTTTGTGAAAGTCTACATCTCTCCGAAATCCTTTTTGAACAGGTTTCTTTTGTGAAGACAAAAATAGTTAGAATAAAGCTTGGTTTAAGTTGGCGTCGGTATTGAAAATATTCTTCAAAGTAATTGCATACATAATAAACAGGGAGGAGATGGTTTATAATCCTCACGTTTCAACATGCTTTCAAAACACTCATATTTTGCGCTGGTATATGAAAAAATGTGATTCTCTTCCTCTATCATATTTTCATTTATTGATTGAAAACCATTTTAGCAAAATTAGAGATTTTTAAAAGTACAATGTGAAACTGCGATAGCAAAATAGTCCTAGCGACAGAAGTAAACAAACCACAGCGTAATCACGTGACACAGTTTTCACGTGATCGTGACGTCACATGAATTTAGTCCATTGTGTTAAGGTGGACTTCTAAATGTACTGAAAAGGTCAGGGTACTTTAACTTCATGAAATCACATTATTTGGATATGAAACTTTTGTTGAGAACGTAAATTACTCATATGAATCCACCATGAAATGTAAAAATGTCAGAAACAGTCTAGAAAATTTTAAAATTACGAAAAATACATATATCTTTGCTTTCAGAATATTAGGACGCTATGTTTCGCAAGCTTCATTGTAATGACAGCAGATGGCGCCATGTGTATGCAATCTACGTACAAAACTTTTAAAATATTACTTTAGAAGAAAATTGAGCACAAACTGCTCGAAAACACATTAATAACACTTTATTTTACTACATGAATAATGACTTTAATCACTTCAGAAACACTAATTCTTCTTTTTTCCTGAAAAAGAATTTGGAATTTATTTATATAAGAGCTACGATGTTAATTAAATATCTATTTCAATAAGCGCACAATTATTAAAAATTTTTCACAATTATTAATAACATAAAAATACAAATTTTAAGAAAGGCTGAAATCTTTTTACTGCAAATTACCATTATGAACATCAGTATGTGGTGTTAACATGTATTAAAGTGAGTATAATTCAGTGTATGTGTGTTATTATGAACATCAGTATTAAAGCGTATAATTCAGTTATTTCATAGAATAATTAGGTATTTCATGAAATAATTAGACGCCAGTTAAAGTATATAATAGATGAAAAATTTCCTACTTTACCTAGTTATTCTATGAAATAACTAAGGATAGACCGTTCAAGAGAGAGTGAAAACTAAACAATTTCAAAGATATTTTATAAATTTATTGATCATAAATAGCTAAAATCTCTCGAAAAATACATTTTATCTATTTTGCGGATGAATAATAATTGATAAATAATAAGGGAAAGCAGATAATATAATTTATTATTGCTCATATTACTAACATTAGTTAAGCAGAAACGGGAAAATTAAATTATTTCCTTTATTTACATTTGAAACATACAAAAAAAAATTGTTAGCTGATGAAAAGCACATAAATGATTCTTTCAAGAACTTATAAGATTCTTTCAAATATTTATAGATTTTTAAAGCTTAGGTACGGAGGTCAACTTATAATGAATCCTGTAGTCTTGAGGGGGGGGGGGAGAATTCAAGAATATATATATTTTTTTCTTTTATATATATATATATATATATAACTGATTTTCTACGTTATGTATAAGCAATTTACATTTTAAAATTTTTTCGGATGTTTTAAATGCAGTCGTCATTTAAAAAGAAAGTAAAACTCATTGAAATCCTTCCAAAGTCCGGGCCAGAATCAGTGTTTCCAAATGAATAAAATTCCCATTTACTCATAGAGATGTCTGAATATATGTGATCAAGTGTCCACCGACGAATAGGGGTGCAGACACAACAATAAAACAGAATGTGTAGCCAAACCCCGATTTCGGTGTGGGGAAGGGGCAGGTGTTGACAATAAAAATTGGAGCGCTCGATCTCTGTCGAGATCATAATCTCCCTTTCTTTTCAAATTGGGTGGTTAGCTTTTCGTCTCATAGTTTGCCCTTTTTTGTTGAAAAAATATTTGAAATGTGTGTATTTCTATATGTGGTGTTTTAAAGAATCTTTTTATCGGGGGGGGGGAGGTGTCTGGGTGTCAATGGGTGATCTGGAAATTTGGGGAAAAGGCAGGTGGTTCTAAATGGCTCGGAGGGAGGTAAAAATCTTCAGAAGTAGGAGAGCAAGCTGTCCTATTTGTCGGGCAACTCGGCTCCCATAGGAAGGTCGAGTGTGCCGGGGGTGTGGTTTAGGGTTTATCTTTACTTTTTGAAAAGGAGTAGAATGATCTACTCGTAATTTCGCATAACATGCTCATAGAACACATGTATCCTGTTTTTTCCCTTTACCGCTCTTAGCTGCTTCCCCAATTCCAGAAGGAATGGGTAATCAGCGAAGAGTTTTTTAATTTCGAAGACTGCATCCATTATTCCGAAGGGCTTTTCATTTGTGTTTTCGGTGTCAGTGGGGTGAGGGGAATTTTGATTTTGAGTTGTTGTCTGTGTGTTGGGTTGTGGGGTGGTTTGGTTGTGTGTTGAATTTTTTTCCTTGGAGGGCGTTGGCATAGGAAAAATCCTTTACCGCGTCCTTATTTGCAAGGATTGTATTTTTATTTTCATTTGGATTTTGGGCTTTTTCGGTTTTCTTTTTAATTTGGGGGTATTTGGGGCAGCTGGCCAGGTGGCCCACTTCTTTGCAGTTGATGCATGTTGGCTTTTCTAATTTTTCTTTAATTTCACAATCTTAAGTTCTGTGTTGTTGTCCGCATTTTAAGCATCTAGTGCGCATGTGACAGTATTTGGACGAGTGATTAAACAGGTTACAGTTGTAACACTGAGTAATCCCCGGCCGTCTGTTAAAAGTGTCAATTTTTACCATTAAGTGGCAGCAAGTCTTTAATTTAAAAATGTCGGGGGAGTCAGGTTTTGCGGTAAGCTCCACCATGAACATGGGAAGCGTATGTTTTGTTTTTGATTTTGTGAGTTGGGCCACCTTTACAACAGTGAAACCTTGGTCTGTTAATTCGTCTTTTATGTCATCGATATCAGTGGATATCGGGAGTCCTTTTATAACGATTTTTCTGGGGCGGGAGGCTAGGGGGGGGAATCATAGTATGTTTGTCCTTTTTCTGTTAGGTAAGTTGTAATTTGTCTGTAATGTTCTGGGTTTGAAGTGAAGATTTTTAAGAAATCTCCGGCAAGTTTAAAAGTTAAATCGAAGTACTTTGAGAGTAGGTCGGCTGTTAGGTTGGAGTAGGTTGTTTCGTATTTGAGCATAATTGGCGGAATTTTTGGGGTGGGTATTTACTCTTGGGTAGTTATCGGGGGGTCGGTATCCATTGGAGCTAGAGCGTTGAACTTATTGGATAGCGGGATTGGGTTATCAGTACTAATGTTGGGGTGGTCGGTTAATTTTACTCTTTTAGTTTTGGTTGGGGAGGTGAAACCTTCCTTATCAGTTTTCTTTTTACTAGCATTACTTATTTGGGGGGAGGGGAGTCTGTGTCTCTTCCGTAATTTGCCAGATGAAGCGATCATCTTGTAAATGAGCGTAGCAATCAGTGTTAGGGCAAGGATAAGACGGAGCTAACTCACCCTGTACGCGCTTGATCGTTATGTTGATATTTTCAATGTCCTTCTGTCTCTGGGCTATGAAGTTCGCATCCCAGGTTGAAGGTTTTCCATTTTTGGTGCTTTCTTGTACATGTTTCATTGCTGTATGGAGGAATGATCTGTATTCCAAAATTTTGATGAGGAGTTGTTCCATGTCCATGTGCTTTTGGCAGGGGTCTGTATATACGGTCGTCAGTCTTGGGTCTTTGAGTAGCATTTCAGGCGAGTAGTCATTCAAGGGAGGTTTTGGGAGTTGGTGGTTCTCAGTGTTCCGGTCCATCTTGTGTTCCGGGGTGGGGTATAAATCCGGGCTTGAGCAGAAAAAGGCTCAAGTTGCAGTGGTGGGATCCTGGGAATGAGCAGAAGACGGCTCATTTGTTTGGAGAAATATTCCTTAATTTGAGCAGAAGACAGCTCAATATGTTGGGAATAGCATTTTGCACTAAAATTAGTTCTTCTCCTTGGTGTGACTTCAGAATTCTAATCCGAGTAACTGAGAATTTGAAATACTCATTTATATTTGAAATTTCAGTCGCTATGAGGCCTAAAAAACATCCCTATCGTAATTCTCGTTCAAAATCACAAAGATTGCGGAGAGCTAAAAAAATTATAAGAAATTTGCTTCCGAAAACTCAAATTGCTGAAACTCAACTGTTGGGTGTACCTGGAAGCTGTTCAAGAAATGATGAATTCATTGAAAAGTAAGCTGAATCATTATTATTTAAATTTTATGAATAATATAGATGATAGATTTTGCTAATCTTAGTATGTAGAAATTATGTAGAAAAATGTTAGAATTATGTTATGTTAGAAATCTTTTTGTAGAAATTATTTTCTTCAAATATTTTGATTCATTCAAAGATGCTTGAAAAACTGCTTCTAAAGATTGTTACAATTACAAGTACAATACTCTTCTTCGAGACCCCATCGATGTCGTTCAAATTTCTAAATTTATATTCACGCAACAAATTCATTAATAAAAACTAAAAAATACTATACATAAAAGTATTTAAAAAGTATTGGGACGTCGTCACAATGGAGAAAGCGCCTCTATTCATAAACGTATCCACAGCCAGCGAACACGTGGCTTTGGTTGTATTGTGTTGTATCAACAGATGGACCGTCGGCGACGGTGTGTCTGGCAGACACTATGGGCCGGGCATCCCTCCCTTATTTTTTATTCATGGGCAGTGATTGTACGTCTTGAATGCTGGCGCCTCTGCAGGCGGCGGCGAGGTGTTTGAAGTGCCAGACGTCAGCCGGGCCCTTTTCGCCGGGAACCTTTGAGAGGGACCGGACTTTTGTCATCTTTGCACGAATGGATGACGTGCAAGACCGTTGGTGCCGGGTGCAAAACCCTGATGTCGGCCAATGGGGATTGACGAGGGGCGTGAAGTGAACCCGCCCCTAGAGTTTAAAAGAGTGTACTTCGGAAAAAGAGAGGAGGACTCCTGAGAGATTCCCACGAGAGATTCCCGTAACTGAACCCTGCGGACGGAGGAAGGGACTCCGGACAGACTCCGACGAGAGATTCCGAGAGAGAAGCCTGCTGACGAAGGAAGGAGCAAAGAGACTCCTGATAGACTACCACGAGAGATTCCCGTAACTGAACCCTGCGGATGGAGGAAGGGACTCCGTACAGACTCCGACGATAGATTCCGAGAGAGAAGCCTGCTGACGAAGGAAGGAGCAAAGAGACTCCTGATAGATTACCAAGAGAGATTCCCGTAACTGAACCCTGCGGACGGAGGAAGAGACTCCGGACAGACTCCAACGAGAGATTCTTTAATAATTATCTTAGCGTACACCTTCAATTTATTTCCACGACGTTACAGCTAATTACATTAGTGGCAGCGAGCTGGGATCGGCATTTAGCTAATTAATTAAATGCCCGAATCCCTTTTTATTTAAATTAATTTTTGAGAAAAAAGAAATAAAGAGAAAATGCCAGCCGTGTGGGCGAGAAA